>JAVSBS010020337.1:14927-31371 GCA_033124195.1 Coracias cyanogaster | reverse complement strand
TTATAGCTGAGCTGACATCATATGGTATGGAATATCCCTTTGGTCAGTTTGGGTCAGCTGTCCTGGTTGTGTCCCCTGCCAAGATCTTGCCCACCCCATCCCACTGCGGGGGGTGAATGCTGGGAAGAGCCTTGGTGCTGTGCTCAGCAGTAGTCACAACACGGGTGTGTTATCAACCCCCTTCTAGCACAAAAACAAAACCGGCTCAGCCAGACCCACTACAGCAGCTTAAAATTCCTGATTAAGTTTCATGCAGTTTGGCCTGTAGAGTAAATAATAGCTATTTAGGAAACTCGCAATGAAAACTTTATATAAGTATTATTGTGTTCGTAATTATTATTTTGCAATATACTCTGGCTTTTATCTTTAACTTTGAGTTTTGAAGTGAGGCAGTAATTGCACCCTGCTTACCATCCCCTTCACAATAATTTCAGAGGCCATTGTTTTGTTCTTTCTTGAAGGCTAAGATTCTGACATGTCCTCAAAGTTGAAATGTTAGGACTCTGATGGAAAATACTGTCTATATTACAGATCCAAATGATGATGATGAATAGAATTCATCATGAATTCTAAATATTTTTCTCCCTATTGTTGAAGTATATAATCCAAAATATAGATGTCAGTGGCCCTAGCACTATTGTGCTTGATATCATCAGTCCTGGCTAACTGGGGAGGTCCCAGCTGACTGGAGGCTAGCAAATGTGATGCCCATCTACAAGAAGGGTCAGAAAGAGGATGTGGGAAACTACAGGCATGTTATGGAGCAGATCATCTTGAATGCCATTATGCACCATATACAGGACAACCAGGTGACTAGGCTCAGTCAACATGGCTTTATGAAAGGCAGATCATGCTCGACTGATCTGATCTTCTTCTGTGACAAGATAACCCAATTAGTGGATGAAGGAAAGGCTGTGGGTGTTGTTTACCTAGACTTTATCAATGCTTTTGACACTTTTTCCCACAGCATTCTCCTGGAGAAGCTGACTGCTCATGGCTTGCATGGACATACGCTTCACTGGATAAAAAGCTGGATGAATGGCCAGGCCCAAGGAGTTGTGCTGAATGGAGTTAAATCCTGTTGGTGGCCAGTCACAAGTGGTGTTCCCCAGAGCTCAGTACTGGGGTCAGTTCTGTTTAATATCTTTATCAGTTATCTGGATGAGGGGATTGAGGGCACTCTCAGTAAGTCTGCAGATGATACCAAGCTGGGCAGAAGTGCTGATCTGTTTGAGGGTAGGGAGGCTCTATAGAGGGATCTGGACAGGCTGGATCAATGTGCTGGGGCAAATAGTATGAGGTTCAACAAGGCCAAGTGTCAGGTCCTGCACCTGGGTCACAACAACCCTATGCAACGCTACAGGCTTGAGGAAGAGTGGCTGGAAAGCTGTCCCACAGAAAAGGATCTAGCAGCTGAATATGAGCCAGCAGGGTGCTCAGGTGGCCAAGAAGGTTAGCAGCATCCTGGCTTGTATCAGAAATAGTGTGTCCAACCGGACTACGGAAGTAATTATATATCTGTACTCAGTACTGGTGTGGCTGCACTTCAAATACTGCATTTAGTTTTGGGCTCCTTGCTACAAGAACACTGAGGTGTTGGAGCATGTCCAAAGAAGGACAATGTCTGGCAAAGGGTCTAGAGAACAAGACTTATAAGGAGTGGCTGGGGGAACTGGGGTTGTTTAGCCTGGAGAAAAGAAGCTCAGGGAAGACCTTATTGCTCTCTACCTGAAAGGAGGTTGTAGCAAGGTGGGGATTTGTCTGTTCTCCTAAATAATGGGACAAGAGGAAAGGGTATCAAGTTGCACCAGGAGAGGTTTAGGTTTGGTATTATGAAAAATTTTTTCACCAAAAGGGTGGTAAAGTACTGGAACAGGCTGCCCAGGGAAGTGGTGGAGTCACCATCCCTGGAGGTATTTAAAAGACATGTAGATGTGGTGCTTAGGGACATGGTTTAGTGGTGACCTGGAAGTGCTGGGTTAACGGTTGGACTGGATGATCTTAAAAGTCCCTTCCAACCAAAATATTCTGTGATTCTAAGAGAGGTTGCCAGTGAAGACTAAGGCTTTTTTTTTTTTTAATTAAATCAACCTTCTCCTTGTCTGTTGTTACCAGCTTGCCAGTCTTGCTCATCATGGGGGATACGCTTTCTTTGACCTTCCTTTTCTGGTTGATGTACTTGTAGAGGGCCTTCTTAGTGTTCTCTTCATCCCTTGCCAAGTTCGTCTCCAGCTGCACACTGGTCTTCCTCACTCCATCCCAACACAACTGGGCAGTTGCTATACTCTTCCCAGGGTACCTGTCCCTGCTTTCACTGCTTGTGCACTTCCTTCTTGCTCTCTAGTTTGACGAGCAGGTCTTGACTTATCCATGCCAGTCTCTTGCCTTCCTTGCCTGGTATCTTATACCTGGGGATTGGGAGCCTTTTTGCTCAGCGGAAAGCATCCTTAAAGATCTGCCAGGTCTGTTTTGCTCCCCTGTCCCTGACGACAATTTCTCAGGGGGTCCTATTGACTAGCTCCTTGAAGAGCTGGATGTTTGTTTTCCTAAAATTCAGGGTCCTGACTTGACTCCTTGCCTGCATGACTGCTGCAGGCCAGGCTGCCTCCAATCTTGACATGACTGATTAGCTCAGTTTTGTTGGTAACCATCTGCTCCAGTATCGCATCCCCTCTGGTAAGTCTGGCATTTAAGATACAGCATATCTGGCTTAAGAAGTTTTTGTAAATACAGATTTAATAACACTGTAGTTTTTCAAGGGAATAAAAGAGTTTTCCTGCGTCATCAGTTCTCTTCAATTTTGACAGCATTTCTCTCTGTATGAGATAAAATTGTTCAACACAGGCAGTACCTCAGTTTGAAGAGCAGGCTATACTAACCAAATTTATGTTTTCCTCACCTTACACAAACACTTGATTCTAAACTGTCCTGGTTTGAAGGACAGGTGTCTGCTAGGGAGGCGGGAACCTCTCTTAGGATGGGAAATGTAAACCCTCTTTCTCCAAATTATTGTAATTTCAAAATCAAGGGCTCTCAGGCAAGGACATAGGAAATAGCAATAACAGTTCTTTACTAATATATATATATGTATATTAAAACAAGCGAACAACAATTAACACAGCAATGGGCCGCAAAACAGGATCAGAAAACCGGTCACAGCCCTTTGGGCTGTGGGCACCTTCCCTCGGGTGTAGTGATGGTCTCAAGTCGGCAGGGGGCACTGGAGGTTCCCAGTGAGCAGGGCAGCTGCGATGGCGGCTGGGCGGGAAAAAATGCTGTGGCACACGCACTGATAACACATGGCGGGGGGAAGAGAAAAAGGAGAGCAGGGCTTCACCTGGGGAGTCGACTCCGGTGCTCCAGCAAGACTCTCGAGGGAACAGCGAAGCTGGGACGGCAGGGGGAGGCAGGTGGGGGGCCGGCGGGGCCGGGGAGCGGCGCCTCCGCTCCCAACTGGGCAGGGGGCAGTGAAAACTCGGTCCTGGGCAGATGGAAAGCAAGTCTTTCTTTAAGTGAGGTGTTAATCAAGTCCCAATCAAAAGGCTACTGAAGGCTCACCCTCGTGGCAGGAGAAGAACAACTCCGAGTGAAAGATGGGGGGTGGGGGGCGAGAGAGAAAGCCAGTAATGGCCAGGAGAAGAGCAGTGACCTTCTCTCTGCAAGACCCCACGCTGAAGAGAGAGGGCAGTTAACCCCGCCCCCCCTTTTTTACCAGCCCAAATCTCAAGATATCTCTGTCCCTCAAGATGAACTTTCCACACAGGAAATGGTAGCACCAAAAATGCCTGCCCCCAGGCTTTTGTTCTTAACTACCCAATCCTTAGTTCCCTAATAACTTATGGGAAAAAAATTCTATATGTAAAAGGGAACAAAAGGGAAGAAAATCTAACCTCCAACATAAACCCTGCTTCTAAAACATAAGTCCAACGTTTTGTCTGCTTCTTCTGTTGGACTGGACCCTACTACAACTTTCTTATTTGTTTAAAAAAAAATGAATCCATAAGCTCTTCGCTCTTGCTAGAATGCCCAGCACATGAGTGTGGACACCTACAGGGATTTTGGCAAAATCTACTGACATATTTCAGCTCCAAAATTTTCAGATTTTTTTTTTGTAGTTTCTGTTCAATCTGGCTTGTGCATCCTTTTTTAGTACCAGATATCACTGAGTCATTTATACTTTTTATTAAATAGTGAAACTGAAAGTGACTTTCAAGCTCTGAACCAAGTTGTAATAAAAATAAGTTTATTTAAAAAAAAACACAACAAAACAAACAAAACAACAAACAAACAAAACCCCCAAAAAACCCAACCCACTTATGGCATTTGTACTGCAAGAAGCCATCAACGCTTCCTAAAAAATTAAAAGAAATATTAGTTTGAGGGAAATATGCAAATTGTTCAATTAGTCACAAATCATAAAAAAGATAAGGCACTAGACTTAAAATTAAACAGGCTTATTCAATTAGATCTGACTGCAACTTCTGGTTTGCATTCAGAGGTAAAATTGACTGTAATTCCTTTCACATATCAGACATAATTTGTGCCTTGAGCTGCCAGTTTTTCCAGTATAATTTGTTGGTGACACATGTACTCATAATGCCAATTCTAACTACATTTGTGTCAATAAAACTCTGATTCTTTTCTTCGTCTGCTATGTTTCCTCCTTAACTTCAAGAGAAATAGTCATTGCATCCTTCTCATCAATGCTTTATCTAATTTGATTTTTCAATAGGTTCTCTAGAGTATCCTCCTCAAAATCTTTTAAGACAGTTTCTTTGATAGTTAACACAAGCTTTTCTCTAGAGTATTTTGAAACTGTGAATAATTCCTTTGTTTATACTTTCATGCTGGAGAAAATTTATAGACTTATTTCTGAACTCATTGAGTCATTTATTTTGAAGACTTTGAAAATACAGCTTTCAGCCTTCTTATATCATATTCTACAATAACTGCATCAGAGCTAAGCTGATATAAGCCAAATTTAAATTAATGTATTACTAGCAGTATTTCCAAGCCATTTCTGTTTTTCATGTTGGTTTAACATCATTCCTTTTGTTATACCAAGCGGATCATGTTTGCAAGAAACTCTAAATAAATCAGCTAAACCAGCCACTAAATCAACTGAAAGAAAGGGATATTTGTTGCGCTGTTTAAATTCACTAGAACTCACTTTTTCTGTTAATATTCTCAAATATAACTTTTCCTATACAGCTACCAGTGTAATCAGAAAAAAGCAGAGCTGAATGGTATTTTGGGAACAAGGAGAAAAACAACTACTGATGCTCAACTCAAATACCAGGAGTTGTGCCTTTAATGGACATGTAGATAATACTGCATCCTCATTCACTGGATGTGTAACGAGATTTTTACTTTGGCATTTTTCTGTTATGTGAAAAATACTGGCCAACAGTATAATTTTGGTAGTTTTATACAGGTGAAGCCAGAACAGACTATTATATGAGCTGAGCTAGCACCTTGTATCTCCCTTTCTTACACTTGATCCACTTTCTGCTGTCTTCAGCCGAGTAATTTCTGGTTAACTGAAGGCTGGCTTTGAAAAATATGATACCCAACTGTGATCTGAAAGCAGCAATAGGTAGAGATTCATAATCTCCCTTGGTAGTTTATCCTAGTGGTTAATAACATTCAGTAATGGTAACATGTATTGTACTTTGAAGATCTGTCTGCAGCTTCCAACTGCTGATTTTGTCTTTCCGTGTTAGATGAAAAAAATCTTTAGCCCCTGAGTAATTTCTCCCCATGGCAGTACTTGTTTCTGGTAATCTAGCCAGCTTTTCAACTTCCCTTTGAGAAGCCAAATACGTAGAACTCTTTAACTCTTCTGTTATTGGCATTTGAAAACTGCAGAAGTTTCCAAAATACTTGTATGAGTATTTTAATCTTTGTTCTCATAAGTTTTCAACATCTTCTTAAGAAATAGATCTTCCTAAAGTCTCTGCAACATTTCAATAATGATCTAATGTGCAGGTACAAGAAAAATGGCCACCCCACTCCTAGGCTATATTTCATTGTCTGTGTTACCAAATATCACATCAATTAAGTTTTAATGCTGCAATGTCCCTTCTGACGTCTAGAGACACTCATCCACTACAACACTGAGATTCCTTCCAGAATTGCTGCTTTCTAGAACATGGTCCCCAAACCTCTATCTTGCGCTCCTTTTTCTCTGAGTTATAACTTCACAGTTTTTGCAAATAATAATTATTATTTTTAGTCTTCCACTGCCATATGCAGAGCTGCTAGGCAGTAAATGTATGTTTACTGCCAAGTCTTTGATAAAACTATTGAATACTAGATCTGATGTCTGGAGAAGCAAGAAGTGTAAAGACACACTGTCATTCTGAGCTGCTTCTTTAGTGATGGCTGCTTTTTGTGATCAATCAGTCTAGTTAACTATATCAATATTGTATAAATGCTGCATGTCACTAAGTCAAACACCATACCAAATTCTAAAGCTATTACATCTATATATGTATCAGCCAAAGCATCAATCTTGCCCAAAGAATGAAATCAAACTTGACACCTATTTTCATACAACCATGTTGCTCAACACCAATATCTTCATTTGTCGCGGTCCGGGCGCAAGCGTCCGTACCACCTCCCAAAGGGAAAGGGGATCAAGGGCAAAGCAAGATACCTCCCCACCAGGCTCGTAGGCAATTACAGAGAACGATGAGTATTTAATGAATTCATTACCAAATATATTCAAATAAAACCGTATTTACTCTATGGAGATATTACGATATCAAAGGATGCCACGCCCACCCACTCATTTCCCCTTAGTCACCCTGGTGTGATGTGCACGTGCGTGTGTGTATATGTCAGTTTCTACTCTTTTCTGGCGGGTGGTGATGGTCAGGTTGACAACGCTCGGCTGGAAGACTTGGGTGGTTCCAATGATGATGGTGACTTGCCAGCTTTTTGGTGTGATCGGAGTCTCTCTCCAACGGCGATGATGATGGCAATGATGCCTTTTTGCCATGTTTTTTTCGGCAGCGGCTCACAACTCGGCGGCATGCGGCTTCTTCAGTGCAGCGTTTCCCACTTGGAGCGGCAGGTTTCCTCGGTGTGGCGCCCCCAGTTTGGGGCAACGCCAGTGACAGCTTCTTGCTGTAGTTTCTTTTGGTTTAGGCGCAGGGCTCTCAGCTTGGAGTGACGCCAGCAACAGCTTCTCGGCCCGGACTTTCTCTGCGCGGCTGCTGCACGGGTCAGTGCGGGCCCCCTCTGTGCGACTGCAGAACAGGCTGGTGCCTCCCGCTCCCTGCTGCGCTCGGTTCTGGCTTCCCCAGCGGCAGGAGGCACTTGGATTCTTAGAGCAGCAAGCTTCTTTAAGTGGGAGTCAGCAGCTTCCCTCCTCTCCGCCCCGGCTTCAAACCTTTTGGCGTTTCGACTTGGCACAGTTCCAGCAGCGGCCAGCGGTGGCACAGGGAGCGTCTGGCTCCTGCACCGGCAGCTCCGTTCAGCTGCTTCCCCCCCCCTCACCCTTCTTCCCCCAGAGGCAGGGGGGAGGGGTGGGGTCTTGGCAGCAGCGAACTTTCTCTCTGGACGACACAGCAAAAAGAGGGAGTTTTTGTTTTCTTTTGAGTTTTTATACCTTGCCATGTCTGTACGACTTCCGGCTTCCGACTTCCAGCAGAACCATGGCATCATGGGGGCTGTAGTCCTTTGTTCACTGTTTTAATAAGGCAGAAGCCCATAATATGTGGGGGATCGCACCCCGACATCATTACATAAAGTTGGACTGGTCTATGGCTATTGTGGTGGGTTAACATTGGCTGAGCGCCAGGAGCCCACCAGGGTGCTCTATCACACCCCCCTTTCCTCTTCCTATGCAGCAGAGCAAAAAGGGAAGGAAAATAAGATGGGAAAACAAAACCCTTGTGGGTAAAACAAGAGCAGTTTACTGATAACAAAGCAAGCAAAGAAAATCCGTGTGCAGAAGCAAAGAAAAACAAAGATTTATTCTCTGTTTCCTATCAGCAGGCAATGTCTGGCCCCTTCATGGGAAGCAGTGCTTCAAAACGCGTAGCAGTTGCTCCAGAAGACAAAGTAATGCCCCGCCTCCCTTCCTCCTTTTCCCTAGCTTTATAGTTGAGCAGATGTGATATGGTATGGAATATCCCTTTAGGCAGTTCAGGTCAGCTGTCCTGGTTGTGTCCCCTCCCAAGTTCTTGCCAACCCTATCCCACTTCAGGGAATGTTGGAAAGAGCCCCGGTGCTGTGCGAGCACTTCTGAGCAGTAGTTCCCAGCACAAAACGCTGCACCGTGAGGGCTGCTATGGGAAAAATCAGCTCAGCCAAACCCAATACAGCTATCTTAAGTCTTTTTATTTCTTCCTCTTGGTATTTACAAGTGAGCATCTAGCATTTTTCACATTTTCCATGGCATTGCTAATTTCCCTGCTATTCCAAGACATATCAAACATTAATATCTTTGGGCCAGAGCTCTCTTCAGATAGCTCTTTAAACACCTTTCAGTGCAGGTTAACTGAACCATAAGCTTTTAAAGTCTTGATCCCAAGACAAATTTTCACAGTTTGTGTGTTCAATAGTACACAAGAGGTACTGGCTTCTTCTCCTTGTCTGATACTAGCATATTATCCCACTTTTTCTTCAACTGGAGTAAATAAACTACTGAATATTGCCACCCTTTTCTGTTTCATCATTAACAGTTGTTCCACCACTAAGTGATTATATCAATGTTGTTTAATAAGCAGCAAAGCAAACTGGAATAAAATAAAAATCAAGCCCAGTAATTTCAATCTTCAATAAATCCCTAGTCATATTATCCTGTACTGTATAAAATATTTACTTCAGACTATTCATTTACACTGGTTACATGTTCATTCTGGAAGTGCTGTTCTTTTCAGTCTAATTTTTTTTACTTCAGTATTTCATGCATATCTTCCTGTTTTGTCTTGCAGATTCCTGTTGCTGTGACACAGATAAGTTCAACAAACCACCCAGTGAAAGTGGGACTCTCAGATGCATTTGTGGTCGTGCACAGGATCCAGCAAATTCCCAGTATGTAGAATTGTAGTGGTGCTAATGGTTTGGAGGCTGAGAAATGAATATAAGCTGATTTCATCAAGGATGATCAGCTGCACAACAAATCACTTAGCTAATTTCAGCTTGTTAATTCAAGTGTAATTTTATTTGCTTGATAATTCCCCATGTGGCTTTCTCTGTCATTGTTTCTTTTGAGCTGATAAATTAAGTAAATAAAACTAAATGGCTGCCCAAATGATGTAAAATTAAACTGTCAACCAGCACAATTTGGTATTCCATAAGATACTTTATCTGGAATGTGTCTCCATATCCATAGAAGGAAAGAGCAACCTGTTCAGAAAAATCATCTGTATCCAAAAAGAGAAAAATATCCATGCTGGATGTTCTTGATACTTTGCATTTTGAACTTCAAATTCATCTATATATTCTAGTGAGAGAAAAGAGGAGATATAGTTATTATATAACATATTGGGATCACATTGTCATAGTCGTAGTAACAGTAATGCAAGTGACATTTAATTTTCTTTGGCTTTAATTATTCTTTGTATGGCTTGACTGAAAATTGATAGTAGGGAATCAAGTGTAATTTCCTTGATGCTTTGTTTGAACATATTGTATACAGAACTCTTTGAGGTTGGTTTGCCATTAGAGAGTATGCTCACTTTCCAAGTCTACTCGTTTTATTTACACATTTGGAGCAAATTTACCAAGTTCAATTTTCAATGATCCCCTAACAGCAGGGTTTAGGTGGAAGGAGCTGTGCTTGAACCAGCCTCGTTGGACTGAGTCCAGGCATGTTCTCCTAAAGTGAACTCTGGCTGGGTGATGCAGATAAAGCTCAGGACTGACCCAATCCAGCCCATCCTTAAGGCAGTCCGCAGATGGGGCTGACACTGCAGCTGCATTGCCTCTCAGCTCGTCCCATCCCCTCATCACATTTAAACAGTCTTTGATATGAGGGAGCATAAATCCTAGGTCTTATAGCACTATCTGTTGCTTGTTGTGAACTCAGAGTAGCATGAAGGAGGTTGGCATGCCCAGATTTCACTTAAGAGATAGATCTGGGAAGAAATTTGTTTCTGAAGTGTGATAGATAGTTGTGATGTGCCCATGGTCTCATAGATTGTTTTTGAACACTTAGGAACAGATGAATCTAGGCAACCGATTTCAGCAGTATGAGTGATGTTTGTAAGTTAATGATCTGAATATTTCTGTGAATCTTCAGCTTGTAAGAGCTCCTAAAATGGATTCAGGTGGAAATAGGTTGATTGACTTGTGCAAATGGTTTATGAGGATAGACACACAGAAGTTCACTGGAAGAGATGCAAGCGGTATGTACATCTTTTGGCATCAGGCCTTTGGCATCAGGCCTTCATTATCAAGCACCACTAGAGAATTTCCTTTAGATTTACATGTTTTGTGTGTAAAGTAAATGGTATATGTGAGTCTTTATTCTAGTTTGATTGTTTCTTTTTGTAGCAATGTTTCAGACATGCAACTTGTTTTTACTACTACTACATAATGTTGGTTTTGATGAATACACAGTTACTTAGTGGTCTTCTGATTTTAGTATTTCTGTAAACCTTTATGTTAAATGACAGTTTCTGCTAAGTGAAGTGACTGTAATTTACTAGAAAATCTGTCTAGTGTTTCATCTTAAACTTACTCTGTTCATTAAGTAACATTAAGGAGTGACAGATAAGAAGAATAGAATATGGATAACGCATCTAACATGTGCCACTGCAGCAACTGTTTTGATGGTGTTATTTCTGTATTACTGTGTGTAATGTACTGCTTGTCTCCTTAACAACTGGTTCTGTGGATAGTGGTAATTCATGATTATTTTTCGTAGTTTGTAGTTTACACTAGAGCTATTCTTAATCAAGGCATTAGTTCACAGTAGATTTTCCTGAAGCTAAATTGTGCTTTCAATGAAACAAGTTTATATTAGTACGTACAGGCAACATAATAGCAGTCTGACAGAGGTAGTAAATTATGTTGGCCCATGGAGAGCCAGCATCAGATGCTCCTAAAATATGCATGGTTTTGCATTCTTGTTTTTCAGAGGTGTTAAATCAACCATGGCTCTAGTCAATTACTGAAAAAGTGATATGATAGAAGTGTTGTTTTACTTTATTTGTTAGCTTCTTAAGACAACAGAAGAATATAAAATGCTGTTCATTTGTCCCAAAAGAAGGCAAAGATAGTACAGCTATACTGCTTTAACAAAGACTTTTCCATCAAGGGAATCCTATTTCCCTTTATGTTCATGGCTAGTTACAAAAAACCCCCATCCAACTCAGACCTTGAAAAGAAACACCCAACTCTACTGTTTCATGTTTGATGTTTGTCAGTTATTTTTGTATAGATCTTGCATTTGAAAAGGAAAGAGACACAACACGAGCCTATTGGAACAAAAATATACTCTCAGTTTTAAAAAATCATTACTGTCTTTGATGAACTTGGAATTCTGAGCATTCTAAAATTTCAGTATACTAGTTTTATTGAAATAACTTTGGAAGATATGGAACTAACTATTTATCAGATTTTTTCGGACATACTGTCCAACACATTGGTAATAACTTTTTTAATACTTCTGAAAGTTGAGTTATAAAGCCAGGCAAATCTGTTTCATTCTGATGACAGAAATGCTTTTTGATCAGCCATTTCATTTCAAAAGTGAATTTTAATGAGTGATGAAAAGGATCCTCTTGAAGACTCAAGAGGAAGAAGAAAGGATTTTCCAAACTTTTTGAAATGGAGGACCTTGAGCATTTCATACCTGTTTTTGTTAACATACTCCTCCATATAAATGCTTTGCGGTAATACTCCTTTTATCTGTCCCTAAAAGATTAGGGGTACCTACATTTTTTTCACCTTATCTTTAAGAGTTAGAGCACAGAGATGGGAGATTTTTGGAAGGTGGCTTTCTGCCTGTTTTCTATGTTTTGTTTTTGTTTTTTTTTCTTGATCTGCTAGTACTGCTTATATATAGGCAATGTCTTTATTTTTGAGTCTATATGTGGTCCTATTATATTGATGCAGATTAGCCACTATTTTATATTTTTATGTATGTATAGATAGATACATATGCTTGTACATACTCTAGAGGTGCATTGGAATGAATGGCAATGTGTGAAGGGAAGCGAATGTTTCCTTAACACCAACCTTAACAAGAAAAGCCCTTAATTCCGATGTATATGGCAGCAAAATAGCAATTAATTTCAGAAGAAAAGTTAATGCCTCTTCCAGGTAATTCAAGTTAAGTGGGACAGGCTTTGGACCTCTGCTTATGGGCCACCCTGAAATTTTTTTCTTCAGACAGACTGAATACTTGTGCATTGACTATTTTTCCTTTTTTTAACAAAGACCCTAAGGATGTATAATGGATGTTGTCTAGTTAGACAGTACATGGTTGGTGAAGACATAGCCGAGGGATAGCTTTACATTTTTCCTCCATCAGTTCTTTTCTCCTCCCTTTTTTCAGCATCTTCACTGCATCAGAAACCTTGTCCTTGTCCCATTGCAACCACATTCTCTTCTCTGTTCCTTCTTATTTCTTGTTTGTTCTCAGCCATGCTTGGAATTCCAGTCTTGGTCCTTCTTTCAGTCACCTACAGCATCCTTTGCTCTCCCTTCTGCAGACTCCCAATTTCTCTCTAATTTTGTGGTCATCTTTTTCCCTCCTTGTCTTTCCTTCAGGGTTACTACATTTCTCTCCTTTGTTTCAGTGCTCTCTTCCCTTTTGTCTTTAGGTTTTTATTGTGCATGAAGAAGAAAGAAAAAGCATTTCCTGCAACCCACTATTTTATTTTAGCAGTAAAAAAGCCCACTGGTGAGCTGGCCCAGATTGTGCTTTTTTTTCCACATGAATATACTGGTAAAATGAGAAAGTGAGAGATTCAAGGGGTCTATACTAGTCTTACACTTACAGATAATAGCTAGGTTTTTCTCCACAATGAGACATACTTATCCATGATCTTGGCCTCTACTGTGCTGGGTACAGCACTTTTAGAAAATCCATATTGTGTAAACTAAACATTTAATGACACTGAAATTACTCAACAGCACTGCGTATACAAAGAAGTTGTAGCTATGTGTTAGTAGTGTTCCAGTTTCTGTGCAATTAGTGCCACTCAATATGTAGTGTAACTCAAGCATATAATTAAGTGACAACCTTGCATGTTATAACTGTTTACTGAAGATTTCTCTCCAGTTTGTTTACAGCAGTGAGGCCTATGAAAGAACCTTAGTATTACCTGTCTGAAAGGTGAAAGAAGTAGAGTAGTTTATGTTGTGATATTTACTGTATAAAGGTGCAGCACCTTCTGGGAAACTGTGATTTGCTTCTACCTTACTGGTAATGTTTTCATTTACCTCTGTGCAAAGTGGGCCCCAAAGTTATCACTCTAAATTGATAGTATTTACTCTTCTTTCCACTAGTGTAACTAATTCTACAGAGTGCCAGCTCCTCCAGCCCTGTGTGTTTGCCTGCTAGCCCAAAAGGGTTTAGCTGGGCAGCTAGGTTCCATGGCGCTAGATGTCTGATTCAGGAGCAGCGAGGGAGAGAGACAGGCATGCTGCCAATCTTTGGTGGCATAACAGCACTTCAGGGGCTGGTACAAGGTGACCAAAGTTTAAAATGTTCTCATTTTAGTCTAAGCTTTAACTGGCCATTGACCAATCTCAGCATTAGGCAGAGTGCATGGTAGCTTAAGGGGAAAAAGCATGTTTTTTACACCTAGATACTGTACTAAGAGCAGCTCAGCTGCCATCAGGAATTGAGGTAGATATGAAAGGACATGGAGATTTTCAAAGTACATGATGTGTGGTAGGCACAAAGGATTGCTGCAAAGCAGTTTTTTCTACAGTGTTCATAAAGTGGGTATTTTCAGAGCCTACTTCACTGGTTTACTTATTCACAGAATAAGTGCAACTTCCAGGTTTTAAGGGATTGTTTTAGTAACTTTCAAGAGAATTATAAAATTAGTATAGTTAGGGAATCTGAATTTTTATCTAGATTCAGACGTATAATAGTCAATGACCAAGAGCAATTGTGGTGGTGGTTTGATTACAGGCATGTTTGTTCGCAGTGTCAGTGCCTCAAGAATTAATTAGTTGATATTGATAAGCTTAGCAATATGAAGCTCTTAAAAACAAAGAACACAGTTTGCTTTGGCATTCTGATTCTCTTACCTTTTATGGTGATGGCAATCGGACATACCAGGCTGACAAAATATGTATTTGCATATATATGTATTTGCATAAACAAAGTCCGTGTTAGCAATGCCGATGGCTGTGTAGTACAGCAGCTGTGCCTCACCCCTCTCTATCCCTTGTATTTTTCACAAATTGCTTGCAGTGTAAACTGGATATGTTTCATAAATTGTTTGCTTCAAATTGACTTATGCATAATCAAATGCTTGCTCTTACCATTTGTGTTTTCTCTATCAGCAAGACTTAAAAATGAAAGTGCAGCTGTATGAATACATATGGTCTTGTTTAGCAGTATTTGCTGGGTATATGGCCAATCTCAATTCTCTAGAAATCTTTTACTGACAAAGATTTTAATTTGTGTGAACATGTAATTTAAAAAATCAGACTGACTCCTCCAATATTGCAGTTTTTAGCTGAGGAATGCTGTATGAGAAAAAAGTGGTTATGTGATGGAAGAGTACCACAGAGATTGTGCATCTGCTGGACACATATTTAGAATGGTTTATTACTAGCTATTGACCCTTCAGCTATGTTAGGAAGTCATTGGTGCTCTTCTGGCACCGCTCCATCTCCAGAGCACTCTCCCTGTCTAGTACATTTACTTAACTCTGGCAGTTCCATTTCATAGAATATTTATATGCCATTATTTAGTTTAAAACTACTGTGATAAAAGTACATAGAAATGTTTTGTCACACCAGAATCTTGCACATCTATAATTTACCAATCCACTGCGTAATCCCCTGAAAGGATTCTTTCAGCTGACCTTCTGACCCCTCACATTATCTCTCTAGGTCACTAAGGAATGTACTTACCACAAGTAGCTGGTGTTTTCTTCAGCTTTTTCTACTGGGACTGTACCTTTGGCCTTCTATTCAAAGATAGTACATGCACCTGCCACAGAAACAAACCAAAGGACAGTTTGAACCATGCTATAAATTAAACCAAATGTGAAAAAAAAAAAAAAATTGAATCTGTTGTTGAAAAAGAAATTGTAAGTTGCTTCATTTGGTTAAAAAGGGTGTTTGAGATACTGAGACTTCCAGAAGAGTACGATTATTCATGACTAGAAGAAGAATACATGCATATTTTCTGAAATTCAGAACCAGGAGGGGTACTTCAGAAGTCTATATAAATGGAAAAAAAGTCCTTTTCCTGTTCTTAATTTCCTGTTAGACCTGATGTAATGCCTCTTTTCACTGAAATACCTGCATATGATGCTGCTGTCAAATGATTTCACTAGATCTTGTCAAGTTAAGGTGCATGCTGAAGTACATAGCTTCATAGGCTCTTTGTGATTCTGCACTTCTACTTGTTTGTAAAGGAGCTAAATAGCATAAGACAAAGAAGAGCAAATTCCACCTGAGTGAAAGGCAGTGTGTGTCTTGGGCTGGAGCAGGAGTGTATGTGGAGAGGTGGAGGAGGAAAGCGTCAGGGGAGAGTATTCATTTTTCTGTTTATCCTATTGAGTTTAACTATTCTACCCTATTTTCTTAAGGGGATACAGGTTCAGCATTCTAAATAGGGAGGAAAAAGTGCATTTTGAGGAGCTAAGCGTGGCATGTTTCAAGTCAGACTTCCAAAAGAACCTGCATCTGCCTGTGTTAACAGCCTGGCCAGGCAGATAAATTTGAGCGCTTGTTTTCAACCACCTGCCTGCAAGTATATTCAAAGCTGTTGAAAGGTGACTGTGCAGATATCTCTCTGTGCTTAGCTTTCTTTCGATAGATAGATCCCTTGTATGCAAACTCACTGCTTGTGGTTGGCACAGTCTTCTTCTTGAAGAAGAAAAGATCAAACCTGAGTCTTCTAGGCACTGGGGTTTAATGGGGTCAACAGTCATATTGAAATATGCATGGTTAGAAACTGGGTTTTTTTACATAACAAACTTAATTCTTTTAAAATCAGCGTTTTTTTGAAATTTCATGCACTGTGTGAGATGAAAGTGTCTGTGACCTGAGTCACTGATTCTTACTGAATTTTTTGAAAGCTAGAAACTCCTTATTTCTTGTAAGCCCTGGGAGGATTCTGCTAGGAAAAGTTCAGAGTAAACAGGATTATAGCATACCAGTCTGTACCACTACTGATGACATGAAAAGGAGATCAATTAAAGCAGGGGTCCTCAAACTTTTTAAACAGGGGGCCAGTTCCCTGTTCCTCAGACACGTCGGGGGCCGCTGCACTGTCCCTCAGACACTG
>JAVSBS010020337.1:0-14827 GCA_033124195.1 Coracias cyanogaster | reverse complement strand
CCCTGGGGGCAGGTGGAGGACGAGGCGCTGGTTCCAGCCCAGTCCCGGCAGGAGCTTGGGGGCTGTGGAGGCTGGCGTGCGGATTAAGCGGCAGGAAGTCACTGCGGCTGTGGGGGGGGACGGGGAGTTCTGTAAATACCTGCGGGCCGGTTTGAGGAGCCCCAGGGGCCGCATCCGGCCCGCAGGCCGTAGTTTGAGGACCCCTGAATTAAAGTGTCAACACCCACCATTTTAATTTATGTATTCATTTGCTTATTTTTTTGGACAGAAGGATAGATTTCTGTGGAAACAAATTACAGCCTTCGGCATTGGCAGGGGTTCATTTCAAACACATTTCTTGATCAATCCAATTTGGAAAGTGTTTTTATGGGTCTTGCCATCCTTGGAGCACAAACCTTTCACTGCTAGCAAGAGATTTACCCCACCCCAGCACAAGATTATCTTTGTCTTGAAAACCCTTGCTGTCCAGTGGGTTTGAAGAACATGGCTAAGGCATTTGTTGGGGTAAACTTTTGGTACATGCCCATATCTATCTTTTAGCTAGTCAGAATTACATTGCAGGTAAAAATAAATAAATTAAAAACCTAGCTCAATTACAGGTGCATTTCATACCAAAAGATAAGTCTTTTGTCAGAAGGGGTAAAGGCATAGAAAAGTCAGCTTCAAATAAATGGCAAGAGGAACTGCTTGGCAAAGGTGCTGATTTGGAGCTAAATAGAAATATTACTATCTGAAAGCCAAACACTGCCTACCTGTGCCTCGGAGCTTATGCAGGGAGAGAGGGCAGAGAAGCTGCTTCCCCTGCGGCGACCCTGGCTGATGCAGGAGAGAGTTAGCCCACCCAGCACAGCTCTGTTTCTGCCTCCTCATCCCTCCTTAGAGATTCTGCTGTTTATTCCAACTGACACCAATAACTTGGTGATTTTCTGTGTGGTGTAAGGGAGATTCCCACACTTGTACTTTTAGAGGTTGGCCACCCTCTTTTCTTAGAAAGCCTCATCTGCTTGAGCCAAAAGGCACTTTAGCCATCAGACACCTTAGTGCACTTTCTCTCTTCCCTTAAAAATTAGTATTTGTTGCTTGATTGAGGTTCCATCTTCTCTCTGAAAAATGCCTACAACATCCCTCCTAACAAGAGATTGCAAAAAACAGTTTGGAATTGGTGCTATGTGGTTGCTTAAAAGCACGTGAGTGCGCTTCAAGCTACAGAAACACAGCCTTTATATCAAGCAACAAGGTGTGCCCTAATCTGTACCTGGCTGCCATCACAGAAGACCCCCTAAGATTGAGTTTATGGCAGTCTGCAATTCCTTTTCTCCTGTTGCATGTATACTCAGACCAGCCATTGACCAGAGTAACCGGTTAATCCTTTACCCTTTATTCCTTCCTGGCATGATTCCACAGAGTCCGTGATTGTACTTAGCATTGATTTCAATTAGTTTAGCAGGCCTTCAGAAAGGACATACATTTGAATCCAGTGCACCAGAAAGTCATCGTTATTGTGTCAGATTGGCAGCGTAGGCTGTGCTTTTAATTTGCAAATTCACCGGTATGCACTGCAGCCTTGCACTTAAAATCTGGAATATTCAGAATATATGATAGGATATTGATCTGGAAACTAACAGTTATGTGATTTTTTAATGACTTATCTTGTGCTTGGGTTTACAGTCATCTGTGTGTTCAAAGCCCATAAGAACAGCATATTGAATATATTGAATTTTTGCTTTAAGACACTTAGATGCAGTCAGCTTGTGTGAAGATTATGCATAACATTGGCTGTTTAGGAATACTTGTCTTCTTTGATATTATCATATGAAAAAATATTCTAGTGCATTTAGATGTGAGCTAGCTTGTACCTAATATGTTTCATTAAGCAATGAAATCAGTTTTGTTTGGAAAATTAGTGCCATGTGTGCACCTAAGAAACAGTGAGCAATCACTACATCCACTATTTTTCACAATCTGCAGCTTGTAAAGTAGTAAAGTGTGAAAATATTTTTATTTTTCTTTTCTGGTAGATGTCCGTAGAAGAACTATTTATGAGTACCACAGAGTGGAGCTACAGATGTCAAAGATTACCAGTCTCTCAGCTGTTGAAATGATACCTCTTCCAAGTAAGTAAAACATAACATGGGCAGGAGCCAGATCTAGGAATGGTCCCCCTCCCAGCAACACACACAGTTTTAAATATTTGGTTTTATCTGTGGGCTTGGAATCATGGACAGATTAATTTATCCTCTTTCAGATTTGTTCCCAAATGGATGATGCATAATCCAGTGCATCCTCATGTATCTCAAGTTAGTTTATAGGTGTATAGCTCCCGGTAGGTTTTGAATGAAATTTGTGCCAAATAATTTTTTTTCCGAAAAATGATTATATTGCCTTTTAATTTGTTTCCTCAAGAAAACAATAATGATTTTCTTTGCTAGCAAGGCAAACAGAAATGTACTGTGCGTCATATCGCAAAGGAACTGCAATATGATAAAACACATTTTGCAGTTCATCTGCCTCTTTTGTCCAAGGTAAAACTACATTGTTTAGAAATCTCTGCGTTTAAACTGCCACTCATCTTACCTGCTTATGTCTGAATGTTAGCAACCACAAGAAACACTGGAACTGAGGAAGAAAGAGATTTAAGGAAAGACTTAATATTAAGCAAAAAAGATAAAAATTTAGCAATGAAGCTGAGTGAACAGATGTGGAATTGGGAATTCATTTACAAATGGAATCCTACAGATAAAATGTACCTTTGTGCATGTAGATGTGCAATGCATTGTAGCAGGCTGGGTTTAGTGTCTTATTTTGGACATATGTGAACCTGTTGAATCAGTAAATATATATAATCAGAAGATGTATCCTTCTTTTGTGATATTTATGAGAGTTATTTGTGACGCTAATGTAATAATTTCTGTTTGTTTATCTATGTCACAGCTTGTCTCCAGTTTACCAGCTGTAGTCCCTGTGTCACTACCCAGATTGGTTTCAACTGCAGCTGGTGCAGTAAACTCCAAAGGTAAAGAAAAGGATTTTTCTCTTTTGTGCAGATATGCAGCTGTGCTCAAAATATATCAAAAAACATTGCCTATAGGTTATTTAGCACAAAGAGTTGTTATATTTAGGTCTTACGGAAATGCACTCACATGAACATAAACCTCAATTGGGATCACTAACAACATATAATTTTCCCATTTCACTTCAGCAAGGAAATTAGGCAGAAATTGTCAAAACTGTTATTTTGGGAGTTATGCTCTTGTTCCTATTTCCTTAGCCCTACTTTAAAATCCTTTTGAAGTAGAAATCATAATAAAATATTTTCTCCCTATATCCCTGGCTTCATAAAACATAATTTAACCACACAGAGATGTGGGATGGTAATGTAACTATAAAGACTACTTGTTCTCATAACAGGAGGGAGACGGACACACCCAAAGGGTCAGTCTTTTCTCTTTTACATTATATATAGTGGGTACGCAGGTGGGTACGTCCTAAGCATCTCACTGCCACATTGACAAGGACAGTCAAGTCAGCAGCAGTAGCGATTTAGACTGCAGCTGTAGCTTTTCCAAAAAGGTCTTCACATACTCTCCTTCATTGGCCTTCATAGCAATAATTTATTTAACACCAGTTCTTTGACACAAAATGCAGTAACATAGTGCATATTTATTGTTGTTGTGTTTTTCAACCTTAGGGATTATGTTCAGAAGTGTTATGTATAAAATGGATGAATGATGAAACGGGAAAAGGCTATTACCATTCTAAAATAGTGCAATAATTTGATATCATTTTGAAAAACTGATAAATAGCTGATGAATGTGGTATGGACTTAGGGGTCACTTTTATTATGTTTTCTTAAGCTTCAACTCCTGTAGTAATTTGAAAAGTCACTCTGTTCTCAGTTTGTCTTGCAAAAAACTTTTCAGTGTAATTGGAGCTAAATGAAATCACATCATAGAAAACATATCAAACATCCAGAGTAAGAATACTTGTAGAAAACTGTTTCATGCAAGCATGAACATATCTTTCTTGCTTTCCAATTTATTGCTTTCAAGCATTGCTTGATTCTCCTTCCATTAATAAATGTTGTAGCACTGAGTTTCTGTTGGCTTTGGTTTGAGCAAGGTGCGTTGCTTAGTGGCCAGTGTTCTCATTGCTGTTTGGATAAACTCAGTTATATGGTAAAGTTCAGACCTCTTATGAAGAACAGGCAAACCTTGAGATCATTTGTGGTTTTCTGTAGTTTCTGAAGAACTGAGTTCCTGAGTTCTGGAATTGCTGGAAAATTTATTTTGCTTACTGAGGTACAAATTCACTGCGTAAAACTGAAAGAGTTTTTATCTTTCACCCTTAGCAGGAAGCAACACCAGGCATGTAGTCACACCGTGTTCCCTTCTACATATTTTGGTTAATTTGTGGCTGCCCCTTCACAAGCGGCAAGATGTAATTTACTGCTGTAAAATATACGGTCTCCATACACCTGTTTCTATTCAATTAGATTTTGTGTGAAAAAAATTCTTGCTTTTCCTTTTGCCTATGAAGATCACACTGCAATCAAAGATGCAGTCCTGCACTGTTGCCCAAAACCAGCTGGCTCCACACTGCAGTACGGTTGTGCCTTAGATAAGCCACAGCAGATAGACTGAACAGTTTTATGGCTGTTAATTAGCCCATTACTGACAGTACTGAGATTGTAATTTCATGTGGGCTGTGCTTGGACATTATTTGACTAGCAGCAAAAAGAGAAACTGGAGTCAATTCCTTAAAAAAAGGATGGACCCAGAAAAGCAAACTAAGATTATGTCTCTACATGGGAATTTCAGTACTTTGAAAACAGTCATACCAACCAATTTGTATCTATAAAGGTGAGTAATATTCAGCCAGATTTAAGCATAGGTTTAAGCATATGGAGAATTGTGTATAGAATCATAAAATAGTTCAGAATGGAAGAACCCAGTAGAGATTATCTAGTCTAACCTCCTGCTCAAAGCAGGGCCAGCTATGAGATCAGACCAGTTTGTTCATTACTTTGTGCAGCTTGGTCTTGAAAACCTCTGAGGTGATGATCCAGTCCTCTAAACATGTTAATTTTATACTAGATTTTACACCTTTTAAAAATTGTTATTTCCTCCAGAAATATGGCTTTGGTGATGTTGTCTGCCTCAGGCCCCATTGCCTTTCTTGGCCACCATCTTCCAGCTTTTGAAATGAGCAGCTTATTTCAACTAATTCAGTTCTGCAGAGAAACAGATTTTATATAATAAGTGGACACATATTTTGTGAAAAGAGGCAACTTGCTCTCCAAAATATGAAGGCTGAGCATTTATTTCATTAGGGTTCATTCACTGCCAAATCATCGTGATCAGGACTCATTCCTGTCTCAGCTTTGACAGTTTTCTGCTCTCTACTAGTTCTGGATACTCTTGCCTGCCTTCTAGTGGAGTACTTTTCTTTTACCTTGCTGTTCCTCAGCAGGTTTATACATCTCCCCGTGGAGATGTCTGGATCACAGGAGAGTACTCAGAATCATTTACTTCAGTACCACATTGTAGTTTTGCTCCCCTCAAAAATAAAACTGCTGTGTTAAAATGTTCTTTTTGCATGTGATAAAGAAGCACTTGCTCAACAAGAAAGCCTAACTGTCCAGGTTAAAAATGATAAAGGACGGAAATTTGTGAGTTCTTTCATCATAGTGCTTCAGCTTTTTCTGTGTGTCACTGGTCTTCAGCCACCAGCCTTGTAAGTCAACCTAGACTTTTATCTCCTGTTATATACATTGCTCTGCTGCTCTGCCTGGAAAAACAAGGGTATAGCATTACATGAAGTATTAGACATGCCTAAAGTACAAAGAAAATTAGTATTTACAGTCCACATTCCAATGAGTGCTCATAGGGATTTTTGAAGTAAGCAGAAGCAGATGCTTAGCAGTAAAGCCTGAGCAGTGCTTCTAGGTTGCAAAGTTGACAGGGCACACTGATCTGGGAGGTGAGAAATTAAAAGCTCCTTCCTGGCTGTAGACAAAGTCCAGGGTGGGGAAGGCAATCAGCCTTTGGTGCAAAAGCCTGAAGAAGGCTTTGAACTTGATAGTGACAGGTTTCCAGTGTGGCAAGAATCTGCTGAGTGATCTAGTGCTCCAATTTTTGCAGAAGGAGAATGCCTGTTTGCTACTGGCCAGAATGTTAGGGAGCGATGAGGATCAGATAGGGCTGTTCCAACAGACAGTGATGTTCCAACTGTGGAGCCACAGTAGCACTTCGGTACTCTAAAATGGGACCTACCAGAGCAGAGACCTCTCCTTAAGAGAATTCCATGCGGGTAACAAGCAAACCTATATCCAGCAGGAAACAAAACTCTATACCAATTCTACAACACTTTCCCCGCTAGTTATTACACCGTTTAGCCAGAGCAACATTACTACCAAGAACAGCATCTTGTATTTTTTTCCATTACATAAAATTTAAACCATATATTGAATCATTCACACAACAAATTACAAATTTTGGAAAAACAGAAGTTTGTATAAAACTTTGTATAAAAAACCTATAACTGCATAAGGAAGATTAACCAGCAGAGCCATTGCAGAATAACTGTACTCCCCCGTGTGGGCAATCTGTGTTGGAGTGAAAATAACTTTATTCTGCAACAGTGGGTTGTTTCCTACCTGTAACTTCAGCCCAGCTGCTGTGCAAACTCTGCAGTCTTCAGAGAGGCAGGTTCTTCTTGTAGGTGATTCAGGGAAAATTCCCTATTCCTGTCACTCTCTACAAGCTTAAATCACAGTTTCCTTTTTCATAAGGGATCATCAAACTATCCACTCTGAAATTCAATGTGATGTGTGTCATACAGTTTCATCATGGCTAAAGCAATGGTACATCATTTTCTTTTGACTTCAGTAGATGGAGGATCCTCCGAGCTAATTTTTTAATTAGTATTATGTATGTTCCATAAGTAAAAGAGACTAACTAAAAGTCTATAAGCTAAGATGGTATAATAGCTTTCTCCTACACAAGGATCTATGTCTATAAAATGTGAGAAATGCTTAGCGTCTGTCTCATAGTAGTCATCTGTGCCTGAAACTTGGATTATTTGCCCTTCCTTATCTCTGACTTCCCAGCATGTAAAAACTGGGAGAAATCATTAATGTTAGATCTATTTATGTCATCTTCTCATGCTTCTGAAAATGTTTATATAGCCTAGATACTTGGTATAGCCTGTTTTTTAGAGATGTCATTTTCTAGGAAAGTTTTTTGAATCTTTAAGACAACTTTGCTGTTATTTTGTAGGTTCCATTTGTACAACTTACTTGTGTTACTGAAATAGTGAGTTCCCTTGGAAGTATCTAAGGTTAATTGCCAAGAAATACATAGTGTGTATTGACTTCAAAAGAGTTGGCACTGAGACAGAATGGAAACATGATACTGAAATGATAAGCAATTTTTAAGAGTCGCCTTTATATAAAGTTTTGAAAAGATTTATGTTCAGATTCTGTAATGTTGATGGTTTTGATGAACTTCAGGAGAGTCTCGCATTTCAACAGTGAAGTAATACTGATATTTCAGTGAATTCAGAAACAAGCAGATAAAGAGCACGCTCTTGCCATCTGTGCGTGCTGGAGACTGGGGTTTTAAATGTGTCTCATGCTTCACTTCATTAACACAGAATAAAAGCCTCTCCCAATCCTTGCAACATTCCTAAGGTTTAGCATGGTAATATCATCCCAACACTGGACATAGGGAACTGGATTACTGAAGGACTAAGGGCAAGAGCTGCAAACAGTTTAGATAATCGTTTATTCAACTGTCACTCTTGGTGTCTATATTCAAAGTTTAAAACCTCAAAACTGACTACCTTATTCCAAGGGCACCCAAAAGCCTAATGGCTAGATCCACAAGGCCATTTTGCTGGCTGACACACTTAGGCTTGCAAGGTAAGTTATGCAGAATAGTAGAGAAGTGCTAAAAGTACTTTTTCACCAAAATCTAGACTTAAGTATCTAAGACCAAAATGGTCTCTAGGGCTCAAACACTTTGTCTGAGGAAATACGTACAGCTGCCTCAAAGGCAGGGCTCAGCAGTGTGTTCCCTGAGCCCTATGAGGGTCCTCTACTCATTATGTGTGACACTGCCCTTTACACAAGAACAGTCACACAACGATCACAGAACTCCCTGAGGCACAGGAGGTAAGTGAACCTGTGTCCTCTGAACCCAAGTCACCCCTGAAGGGTGGCCCATTACATGCCAACATGCTTAAGCCAGAGCACTGAAATTCATACCCCCTTGCATGGCTTCAGCTCAGAGCAGTTCCACCACCCTCTGGCAATGACTGCCTGGAGACTCAGGGTCAGCTTCTGCTACTGCTATCCAGGCAGCCCTGCTGTGGGCTTTCATAGATCTGCAAGGGAAGAGAGACTCAGCTTTGGTAGTCCCAGTTCACAAAAAGATCTTGCTCATGTTAAGTGCTTAAGTCCACTTTTATCCTTAAGAGTCTCTGTTTTCCAGCCTATGCATTGAATGATCTGGTTTGAAATCATGCCAGTTTATGGTATTGACCCATAGAGTGCAAACCCTCGGTTTGAAAAGCACCTTTGAACAAGCTGCACAAGTTCCCATTTTGAACTTTTTGTGTCTAGTGATGAGTCAGGACTCTCCACACACTCTAGGCGGAGTTATTCTGCCTATGTGTGCACACAGCTCCCAAATCTTCCTGTACTCTTAAAACAACCCTGAGCTGAAAAGATGAAAGAATCCCATTTGTGTAAATTTCACTTCAAAGCTTACCCTCCTATGTCAGCAACAGCACTAGTTGTGTAAATGAAAAGGTTACGGCTGTTTTTTATGGAATGTCTTCTGAGTAAAGTGAAAAATAAGAAATATGTCTGTGAATAGTAGCGATAATGCAATTTAAGTAATGATACTTCTAATCTTTTATTATGATAATCCCTGTTCCCATGTAAGCAGGTAATAAAGAAACAAGTTGTTTGGCATTCCATGCTGATTAGATGGGAAGTGGGAAAGGGAAAAGCTTTAGGCACTTGCAGTTCTTGAGAAAACACTTTACAGTTGAAATATGAGGTGACAGTTTTCCACAGTGCCCTTATGGTAATTGAGAAATAAAACTGTTGCCTATTATTTGTCTTCTGAACTTCTGGGCAAGCTTGAAATGTATTGTTTATTTGTTCTTTCTTTCAAAAGAAATTGGAAACCTGTTTAGTTAACTTTCAAATCTGAGTTTATGTCTGGAAATTTTTAATATCAGGAAGAGGAAAAGGGTTAAGTTTTTTGTTTGTTGTTCTGTATGTCCTATCTGACAGGATCTATTTTCACAAAAACTGTGTTGGATCAAGTATTATAGTATAAGTTTTATGTAATCTAAAATATTTATCACCTGAGCAAAGCACCACCCATAGAGAATTACAAAAAAAGAAAAAAAAAAAAATATCATACTATCTGGTTACATAAAACCTCTGATTTACAAAAGAAAATAATTAAATCCAAATGAGAAACATGGTCTTTTTCCCCACATAGCTTGCTGTATGGTACCTACATTTACCTCATCTTTTGTTCAATATCTGACACCATAATGAAGGTTGTATTTTCCATTACAGAGCAGGGAAAGGCAATGAATGAGATCATGACCAAAAGTACTGATCAGCTGAGAGTGCAGATACATTAGTTTAATTATGCAGTGGACATGTAGTGAACATCTCCTGTTATGACATGCTTTGGTCTAAGTCCTTCAGCTTATTTTACCAAAATGAGGAAGTTCTTTAAAAAGAAAAAAAAAAATCTTCAAATACAGTTTTTAACTCAGACATTATAAATTCACTTAAAAGTTCTGTAAGATTTTATGGAAAGAAATTACAATGAAGACATAGAACTGAAGTTATTGTTGGCTTGATGGGTGAGGATACAAGCTTCGGCATTGCAATGCAAGATCACAAAACACTTGTACAGTGCAAGGAAAGAAGTTTTACTTTGTGAGCCTGAAAATATTTTTACAGTTGTCCCTATATAAAAACCTAGTCATTTGTAGAGCTTAATATCTATTCATAGAATCATAGAATGATTTGGGTTGGAAGGGACTGTTAAAGGTCATCTAGTCCGACACCCCTGCAGTGAGCAGGGACATCTTTACCTAGATAAGGTTGCTCAGAGCCCACTCCAACCTGACCTTGAATGTTTCCAGGGGTGCAGCATCTACCACCTGTGCCGGTATTTCACCACCCTCATCGTAAAAAATTTCTTCCTTGCATCTAATCTAAATCTACCATCACCCCTTGTCTTGTCCCATCTCACCCTGCTAAAAAGAATCCCCATGTGGTGATTAGGCACATGGTTTAGCAGCAGATTTGGTAGAGTAGGGTTGTGTTTGGACTGGATTATTTTAAAGATCTTTTCCAACCTAAATGATACTGTGATTCTATGATTCTGTCTTTCTTATGGGCCCCCTTTAATACTGCAATAAGATCTTCCCAGAGCCTTCTCTTCTCCAGGCTGAACAACCTCAACTCTGTCAGCCTTTCTTTACAGAAGAGATGTTGCAGCCCTTGAATCATTTTTGTGGCCCTTCTCTGGACCTGTTCTAACAGGCCTGTCTTTCCCGTGCTGAGGACTTCAAAGCTGGACACAGTACTCCAGGTGGGGTCTCACTAGAGTAAAGAAGGAGAACCACCTCCCTTGATGTGCTGGCCATACTTCTTTTGATGCAGCTCAGGATACAGTTGGCCTTCTGGTCCGCAAGCGCACATTGCCAGTTTACGTCCAGCTTTTCATCCACCAGTAGCCCCAAGTCCTTCTCCAAAGGGCTTCTCTCAATCCCATCATCCCCTAGTCTGTATTGATACTAGGAATTGCCCTGACCCAGGTGCAGAACCTTGTATTTGGCCTGGCTGAACCTCATGAAGTTCACATAGGCCCACTTCTCAAGCTTGTCCAGGTGCCATTGGATGGCATCCTATCCCTCAGGCATGGGAGCTGCACCACTCATCTTGGTGTCATCTGCAGACTTGCTGAGGGCACACTGAACCCCACTATGTCATTGATGGAGGCATTAAACAGCACTGATCCTAGTATGGACCCCTGAGGAACACCACTTGTCACTGATCTCCATTTGGACACTGTACTGTTGGCCACTACCCTCTGGATGTGGCCATCCAACCAATTGCTTGTCCACCAGACAGTCCACTCGTCAAATCCATATCTTTCCAATTCAGAGAGAAGAATGTTGTAAGGCACTGAGTCAAAGGCCTTACAGAAGTCCAGATAGATGACTTCCAAAGCTTTTCGCATCATAAAAAGCCAGTAGGTTGATTCAATATCTCACTTCTAAATTCTACCTCTTTTCAAGTATTCGAGGGTTTGTTTATTTGCTTTAGGGATGTTACATATTTCAATTCCAAATTAAAAGATAGGAGGAAGACTTGCTAATTTATACTCAGACTGCTTTTTTCTCAGTAGTATTCAACTGGTACTATTGGCCATAGTATCTTAGACATTGAAATACAAAATAAAGAAAAAATGAGGCATTTTTATGGAATAAGTAATAACAGCAGAGGGAGCATATATAATCCAATCAGTGTAATAGATTCATATACAAATGAAAAGGAAAATCTCATTTTAAATGCTTTAGAAGGACTAGAGCTTTAATGTACAGTGTATTCTGTAAAATGTATCCCATTCTATCAATGTGTATAACTTAATGAATTTGCTGATCATCCTGCTGCTTCAGACAAAGCAAAAGCAATGTGCCCAGATTCTGCCTGTCTGTAGAATTTCTGATCCACTATGGTAGCTCTTTATACTGGAGTGTTTTTACATTAAAACATGGTAGAGTCCTAACACTTGGGTCTCAACAAGATTGTTTAAATAGGTCAAATTTACCCTGTGATATATGAAAAGTAATGTCAATACAATTTTTCTAACTTTTATACGGGGTTTTTTGCCAGTTATGGAGCAATCATATTGAAAATCTGAGAAGTAGAGGTTCTGTTCCTCTGTCAGATTTTTCTGTGATTAAAATGCACCATAATTTTCTTCTGGTTTAAAAGTTGTGTTGAGACAACAATTGATCTTTTTAATCAAGTGCAACAAATGTATCAAGAATGAGTGTATACCTTTGTCAGCCCTGATACATTACTGGTAAGAATGATACAGTAACTAGATCTATACTTTATCGAGCAGAAAATTGCTTCACACCCAACTTCTTCAAATCCTTTCCAAGATGCTGGCTCTTAATTTGACAAGCTAATTTGAACACATGAATTGCAAGAAACTGTTGGGAAATTAGCATTCAATAATTGAGAATTTTGTATGCATAGAAAGCGTAATGGGAGTAAAGCAAAAAAGAAAGTGGCACAGACGTGCGTAATGAACAAAGCATTTTCTCAATCCAGAGTGAGTCCAGTGATGACAGTTTGATGAAAGAAGCTTCACAAGATCATAGGAATAGATAGTCTCAAGTGGGATGGCAGTTCTATTTAGAAGACAGTGTAAGGTTCAATGAGCCTGAAAGTACATTTAAAAATACATAACAGGAAAGATGTACGTATCACTAAAATGTACATAACGGCACATTTACAAGTACTGTTATGGAACATAGATGATCCAAAGCTCTTAACATGTTTTTATTGAAAGTTGGCTTACAGCCAGATGAACTAGGTTTTCACTGAGATTGATACATGGATAAATAGACAAATAACATTTCTATGATTTTCAATAACTTCGTGGAATTTGTTAGTAGCTGGATCCCGTGGCGTTATTGTGGAATTTCTGTAATTTCCCTTGAGTGCAGATTGTCTGGAACAATACCTATGTTCAGTACAAATAGACCTAAAGGTTCAGTCAGAATAGAACTCTAGTGAAGGTGCAGTAGCTCTCAGAGGCCTAGGACATGTCAGAGAAAGATCAGCCAATTCACTAGATACAGTGTGGGACCTGCATCCCCTTGCATGGTTCAAAGCTGATATCTTAAAATGGATGCATACCTCCTGAGAGCTATGTGGAATACCTTTTCAGAGAAAACACCTGAGCTTTTTTCCTGCAATAGTAGAACTTTGTCTTATAGGCTTCATTCTCTGAGTTTCCTATTTCCACACATTCTTCTACAGTGTCCCTCTGTCTGCACACTGATGTTCTTAGCATCCCCAAGCTAGAGAATAAAGCTATCCCTGTCCTATCACTAATAGAGTTGATATCTACCCAACCAAATTTGAGTCCTGCTTTCATCCAGAAACCAGCCAGTTTTCTTTTCTTTTCAGCTGCAGCATTAGTCACACACTTTTACACATGCATGCCTTGCTTTGTTTTCCTGAATAACTCAGAACAACATAAGGACAACAGTTAAGCTCATAACCACTGCAGATTTTTATGAAATGGAAGCTGAGTTACAAAACTTTAAATTATTTCAAGAAAATGGGCAGAAGATTGCTACAATTCTTATTACTCTGAAATGCTAATCTTTCAGTTGAAATATTTTCTATGAAATCCTGGACCTGAAGACTGAGGAGCATTTTGAGGTTACTCAAGCTAGATATTAACGCCATGATTTATTTAAGCCACATCACTCACACTACTTGTGTTGTATATTTCTGTTTCTTACCATATCATTAGCTTTTCAGAATTTGAGATTGGTTTCACTAGCTATTGGTTCCCTTGCCAGAGACGTTGCTGTGCCTTCTGGAGCTTACAAACTCTGTTCATTATCCACTCTGCAGGTTTCTGTGGTATCCAATATTGCAACACAGCTTGGCCAAGACATAGATATCACAGTCAATACAAAAGGACTGCTGCCTGGACTGTTTTAGGACTTTAACGCTAAATCTATAGGTGTATTAAATATATCACATTCCTGAAGTGTTTTATTGTAAATGCAGGAAGTCATAATCCAAGATACAAAGGACAGTTAAGCACTTAAATCTCACTGAGTGGAAGGAAATTAGACATCCATCTGTTATTTATACCCTTAAGACTATTTACTTTTGCAGATTAATTTGGAAGGAAGATCACAAAATCTGTGTTTGATTTCAATGTTTAATTTCACAGATGCAACTAAGCCACTATAGTTACAAAACACTAGATAAATAAGTAGGTAGCACAGCTCTTTTCTGTAGAAATTTTTGCAAAATTATTTTATATACTAGTAAATTTTTATTTTTCAAAAAAACAAAACCCCACTCAGTCTTTGGTGAACCACTTATTTCTAGAACTGAAACTTCTGTGCTAGCCATGAACCTTTCAAATCACACAGGGCTGATTATTAATTCCGACTTTGTAGACTTAAGTCGACTAAATCAGACTTAATTCCGCTTTGCTTATCCTCTATGCTATAGCCATAATAGTGGATATTGCCTTGCTCTATTAAACACGCGTTCACTCTGGGATTAAACAGTCATTTGCTCATAGAACTGTACCACATTTGGCCACACAGCAGCCCCAAATCCTTTTCTGTTTGGTTTCATTTTTATTTGCTCATTTCTTACATTGATAGCTACTACCAGAAAGTTTGGATTCAAACATGTTCCTATTTCACTGGTGAAAGGTGTCACCTGCCTGTGAAATGGCTACACAGACAGGTGCCTCAGAATGCAATTTATACATATCTTAGACACTTTAAGAAGCTTAACTCAGCCTTCTGGTCATCATTCTATGCCAGGGGTTCTCAAACTACAGCCCGCGGGCCGGATACGGCCCATCAGGGTCTTCAAAGCGGCCTGCGGGTATTTACAGAACTCCCTGGCCCCCCCCTGCTGGGGGGAACCGAAGCAGCCGCAGATGACTTCCTGCCACTTAATCCGTGCCCCGGCCAGAGCCCGGGTGCAGCAAAGTTCCTTCAGTCC
>JAVSBS010020336.1:27483-44129 GCA_033124195.1 Coracias cyanogaster | reverse complement strand
CTCACCTGCGGCCGCCCCCGGTGAGGGGACCCCGCCGTGACGGGCCCGGCCTGCGGCGGGGGGCCGCGGGGGAGAGCCCTGCGCTGCCGGGGCCAGAGAGCCGCCCGCCCAGAGACGGGCCTCGCCCGGCGGTGCCCTGAGCGCGATCCGTGCCGCGTCTGCAAGCCCCGTTGGGAAGGGTCGCATCTGCCGGGGTTGCAGGGAGAGGCGCCGTGCCGGCCCGGGACGTGTGAGAAGGGGGAGCGGCGCTTAGTGCCCCTGGCGGCACGGCCTCCCGCCTCTGTTAGCGCAATTAGCTAATCTTAAACAAAGCTGCTGATTTAAGGGTCAAAAGTAGCAAGGGTAGGAGATGTTAGCTCCCCGCAGAAGACCTCACTGTCCCAAGGACAATCCTGGTGTCGGCGGCCCTCTCCCACAGCCCGCCGGTGCCTCTGTCCCCTGCGCGGGGCCTGCCTGGGCCCACCCCTCAGCTCTGAAGCTGGCCTCAGCTCTTCAGCCGCACAGCTGTTCTTCACCGTCTCCCCTGGGCTGCACCTCGGGCCACGGCTGTCCCCCCACCGAGGGAAGGCACCGGGGGGCTCCTCCCCAGGGGCAGCAAGGAGCCCCCAGGCAGCCCCGGGGCACCGGCGGCAGCAAGCAAGCGGGGCGATGTACCTGGTGGGACAGCAGCATGGAGAGTAGTCAGGTGCCTGGAGTGAACGAGTATTTGGCTTACTTGAGTACCTGTGGGTTTCAAGTAGGAGCTCCTATGGCAGAAGCATGGGAATACATTCAAAGCGCTACTGACAGTGCCTGTGCCGTCAGGGGTATTTAGCAGTTTAGGAAAAAAGGAATTTTTTTCCAGTACATAGGTCTATATCCCGCTCTTCACTGGAAGCTGGGGTGGCGATACGCAGTTCACAGTGCAGCACAGATTTACTCTAGGTTTTGCTCATGCCAACATAATTTCTATACTTTGTCACCAGTCCATGTTAACTTATTTGTAGGAGGGTGCCGAATACTTGTTTTAGCAATGCTGCATTCACTGTGGCTAATTATCCAGGTATTGGTCGGTCAGACAGCAGATCTATTTTGTGTATACAATACTACTGAATGCCTCGCAGGTCACACTGAGGACGCAGAGCTTCTTGAGGCCTGTAATATTAAAAGTAACAGATTAAGAGAGTAAAGGCAGATGAAGGAAGTACTGGACATTTGTTTGTGAAGTTATACAAAGAGGTAATACTTTAGTGGAAGAAAAACAAATCCCAAAGAAAATGATTATGCAGTGAGGTTAAAGAAAAAAACATTTGTAGGTAGAAAATAAGTCTTCCTTCCTTAAAACATCGCAAAACATCAAATTTACTTATTTCTCATCTTTGCTTTTCTAACAAATTAGAAAATTAAGGCTAAGGCAGCTTTAATTTGTGTACATCTAATGATATTTTGCTTTAATATGCACACGCTGGTGGTTTTGAATTTGAATTACTGTAAAACATTAATTACCATTCTTTTTTCCAGGCAAGCCTCTCTTCATTGTGATTTGACATCTCCTTAGGCTGGAATTTACCACTTACAAAAGCAGAACAGAGGCTGTCAGAAGAATGAATTCCTGTACTCACATCATTTCAAATGATGAGACATCCTACCGTGACAAGATTTGAGCTCAGAAATGCTATCAACTTCTACATGAGGAAAAATAAAGCCAAGTCCAGCCACAAATTTATGAAACAGCTGAGAAATTTCTCTATCATCGGTATAATTAGTATAATAGATATTAGTATCTCTATCAGTATAATTAGGACATGTATTTTTCTGCAAATATAGGCAGATGGTTTTAAAGAAGCCTAAGCAGTTTCTATGAAGCATAATGAAAACTGAGCACCCAATTTACCTAGAGGGCTAGACCAACATTAACAACACTGTTGATGTGGAAGCAGAATTAAAAATCTTACAGAAGCATATGCTGTTTGAATTACTGAACAATAGAAAATTTTACCAAATATTTAGATGCTCTGTTTGATTTATTCTTTACATTCATATATATTACTTATTTTTCCACACCAGAGATGCACAACTGTGTAAAGAAAATCCAAGCAGTGTTTTAGCTAACAAGTATTGGCAAACAACAAAACTGTTCTAGGTTTAAGAGAACCATCAATATCTTCAGGGGAACAAACCTATAATCTTTATGAGATCCGTAGTAGCAGGTTCACCTCATGGCATGTTACACAGGAGAAGAAACCAGTCATTTAAGAGAAAATACTCTCCTGTAACATACAGTTAGGAAATCAGCATTTCAAAGGTAAATCTGATTAGAAAATTAATATCCCATTAAAATTACATCATTTAATTGTAAAGTAACTGATTCATTTTCTACCTACAGTGCAGCAGGATCCATTTTCATATTGTTCAACATACATCACTAATGTGGTGAGATTCCTCATTGATTTTGCCTTGTGAGAGATTTTGTTCCACTTTTCTGCCTGAAGAGGTTGACAGAATTCAGACTTTGTAGCAGCTTAGTCATTGCCTGAGAAGGGTCTTTGTCTCTCCCACCATGCTGAAATGAAAGACAGTTGGGTTTTTTCTGTTTTTTAAGAGGTCTGACAGGATAAAACAAAAGCCAAATTAATCAAATTTTTTTAATACTTGCGCGTTACTGTACACTTCAGATTACACTTCTGTTTTCACAATAGAACAGTAAAAGGCATCAAATAAATTTATTATGTGTATGGTATTACACGGACTGGGTTTTGTCCTCCACCACAAAAGTGACACCATTCAATCCAGCATCAGACTTCAGTGGGTCTCTCTGTGCTTGTAGGGAGTAGCTACATGCATTTTGCAGATAGAGATTAAGGGAGGATTCTACACGAGGCTGACTCTCCTGAACTCCTACTAAATTTCCATGGAAAATAATGAGGAAAACCTGTGCTGAATAATTTACCTCAGTGCAAACCGTCCACAAACTGTGAAATACCAGTGGAAAAGGATGATCCTTCAGGCTGAATGATTGTTTAGGACAAACTGCAGCATATGCATACCTGCGTTTCATAGGAAAAATGTCAGCCCTCAGTGAGCACAGCATTCTAGTTGTGATAAGAAGTTAGGTCCCCCAGCAACAGACAGGTCACGACTTTCCAGTAATACGCCACGGATGGGAAGGCCAAGGATATGCTGTTTCTTTGGTTTCACTAAAGGCTGGAAACCCACACTGCCATGTGTTCAGTCCAGACTTGGTAAACTAGTAGTAGCTAGTAGACACAGCTAGGGCTGAAGACATAGTGGCAATAACAAGCAGCATGTGTGTCTACCTTGGGAAAATATTTTCCTTTACACATGTATCTGATTCAGAAAATTCTATTAAGGTGTCACCATTCTGCAAAACAGAATTTTCTTACTGGTCTAGCAGGTGTTCTGAAGATTTCTTACAGGCAGTGAGGATGCATGAGAAGTACTGGCAACATGCAAAATCATATGGAATGCATTCCAGGTATGTGTTTATTTTGCTGGCATGGTGACCCATGGTACCTGGAACTGCAGCAGAAGAGCACAGTTCTGACCAATAAAAAGGCCTGAAGACATTGCTCTTTAGTGATTTAATCTGACTTTGAAGTCTTACATTTACTTTTTTACCAGCAGATTTTCATGATTGTTCCGATGGTTCTGAAATTACTTTCTAAATTATCTTTATGGTCTGATGATAAAGTATTTGAATATTTTGGGTTTTTTCCTACCATGAAGTGTTTTTTCTCCATCTGTAACTAACAGAATGCAAGAATGAAGATACAAATCTTGTGTGATTTTTGAAGTTACATTTCAATGCTTAGCATTGTATGAAACATGCACTGAGATGGAATCTTGGGCACAAAATGATTTTCTTCTTATTAATTTGAATTGAAAATGCCTGATTCTTCCACAGCTCAGTTTTCCCTCAAACATCCTGGCTTCCTCATAACAGAGATCTGTGGAACTAAACTTCCTATCAGCTATTCGGCGTTGATCATTGTGCTTCTAATCTCTGAAGAAATTTAGCAGCTACTCCCGACTGTAATTGCTGCACAGAGAATCTGAATCAACATCTTTATCTGATGCCAACTGACATCTCTATTATAAGCAAAAAAAGTTCTTATTACCACTGTGGTAATCTTTGATAAATATGTAACATGACAGTATTGCAACACTGTATTGTAACAACCCACAGAGAGCATTTCGAATACTATTGAGAATTGAAATAAATATGGTTTTCCATTACTCAACAGATTTCTGACTATCCTATCAATGAAAAGTGTCTCTTTCCCTCCCTGTCAAACTTTTCCCCAGTTTGTCTGGCATGAAAAGGCATAATGTAAGGTGTGCAATGGAGGCAGAGCAAGTGAGAAGGCACAGTTCACCAGAATCCAATAAAATAGAATATGAAGGTTGGATCAGACTAGAATTTATAGACTAAACAATTGCATATAAGTGAATTGTAATCTTCATTTGTAATTTTGGGCCAGAAAACTCGAAAGTTTATCATCATATATTGCTGAAATACTGAGAGGCTACCCCAGAAGCTTGGAAGACTTTTGGGATGAAAACCTAGGACTCAGAAAAGCTAACTGTCATTTTTGCCAGCAGGTACCAAAATGCCTACAATTCATTAGAAAATAGAAGCTCAGAAATCTTCCAGGGCTGCGGAAAATTGTATTAAAAATGTTTTTACTGATATGAATGGAGAATGAATGTGAATGCATGAGAGCAAAATACCAGCAGGAGAAGGGCTATTAAAATGGCATGTGTTGCCTATAGGTGTCAGATCTGAAATGGAGACAATGACTAAATCCTGGAGACTCACAGAGATTGGACAAGATAAAGAGGTTAAATCACAGTCACTTCCTGACGGGTGTGATAAGACACATCTTAAATCAGCATGCTCCTAAGAAGAACCCGGGAAGTGTGGGGAAGGGCTCCAAACTCAATGCTCATTGTCCCCCGTGTCATTGCAAGCAATCCTGGACAGGCTGCCTGGACACAGTGCCTGAGTGCCTAGCAACATACTTACAATCATCCTGGTGTTTGTGGATAACACAGTGTGAGTGTGACAGACTGAAGTCAGTCTATTTTAAAATAAATTAATCTTTCTTTCCCATGAGGTGTTGCTGTGTTGTTGCTACAGCACTGAGACTTTATTTCCTACAGGGCAATTCTGTTATCATTATGCTCCTAGGTCTTTCTAGAAGACACGTATACCACAATAAGCAGTTCAACATTCATTCACATTATTATAACTTGTGAGATGAAATACTCTATTTATTAAAATAAAGGGTCATCTCTCTTATTAAAGTACAAAAGAAACCCAGCATTTCTAGGCATAGGTTCATGCCGTCCTGACACAGAGCTCCAGAATGGTTCAGATAAGCTGCAACCACAAGAGCTCAGAGTCAAATCCCTCATGGTATCTTTCAACATCAGATGGCGTATGACTAAACTTAGCTGTCTAAATGTAGGAAGGCGGTTAAAATGCCTAAACATACATATGTAGAACCATTTTAGGTGTCCCAGAAGACTTGAGATACCCACATGAGCTGGCATGTATGACACAGGATCTGTGGGAGATCTGTGAAGTGGCATATCAGGATAGGCAGGATACTCTAGGATATCTAAAATACTGCCAGACATTTAAATTCAAGCACTTGAATTATTCAGTTACCTACAGACAAACATCCAGCATCACTTGGAAGTTCTTGGGGAGTCTGAGACGCCTTGATTGAGCAAAGCAGTGCAGCACAGCCCTGATATTGAGCAGCTCCAGGCCACATGAGATGCCTTGCTGTACCTAAAGTGACAGGGAAGATCCTGGGTCCTGGTTTCACTGGGGCAGAATCATAGGCCAGCCATGATCTGCAGGCCATTAGCAGTTTGGAGTCAGGGCGGGTGATACAAGTTGGCTACAGGTGTATCCCATCCCGTAAACGCCACACTCGTTATAAAAGGGCTCCTCCTGATCCTGCTCCTCCTCTTTTGCTTTTCCCCATTTTTGGAGGGGCTTGTTTACCATCCTGCTCCTAGGGATGGCATTCCTGTTTATTGTGAACGCTGTACGTTTGCTGGGCTGAGTATAAATTTGTATACTTTATATTGGCATTAGTATTGGTTTTGCTGTTTCATTAAATGTGTTTTCATTTTGAGCTGTGGGTCTCCTCTCCTTTTCTCAATCCCCCTTCTCTGCTAGGTTGGGGTCATTGGGTGACTGATAGAGCAACTGCTGTAGTTTAGCCCGAGGTACAGGCTAAACATAGACACCCAGTTTTCAGTCCCACTCTGTGCAGCTAGATGTGACCTGTAAGTCAGATTTCCACGAGGCTTTTGTTCAGACCAGCACTTAATCTTTTAGCAGTCTCAAAAGGTGGCTTTATACCCCCGAAACTTTCCACCTCCCCAAGAGCATAGTAAATGGTTTTCTTCAGAAGTAGTGGCATAGACATGTCTATTGACACATTGCTGCTACACACATCAGAAATGAAATGCTGGAAAATTAGTTCAACTCAGGCAGACAAAAACACTGTACAAGGATTTCCATGATATATATCCTCTACCTGAGCACAAGGATGTGCATGTTGCCTCAGCTTGTAGCCTGTAACAGACTCACAGGTAGCTGTAATTTCCCCCAAAACTATGAGCAACAGTAGGTGCCCCTGCCAACCACTTTGTTAGGCTTTTCTAGTTTTGTAAACAGTGTTTCCCATGTCCTGCAGCATCATGCGAAGCCCAGAGGCTGTTCCAGTAATACTGCAAGCATCAGGTGTTTATACCCAGTGATTAGATCGCTCTGAGCCTCCAGGCTGAACAGTTCCAGCATACTGAACCTTTCCTCAAATAACAATCCTCAATCATCTTCACAGCCTGTTGCTGGGCTTGTTCCAGTATGTCCATGTTTACCCAGAACTGAACCCAGCACTCCAGGCATGGCCTTACTAGTGCTGAGTAGAGAGGAATGATCACCCCCATCGACCCGCTAATGCAGCCCAGTACACCATCAGAAACTGGCCTCCAGCTGGGCTTTGTCCTGCTGATCGCAGCTCTGAGCCTGGTAGTTCAGCCAGTTTTCAGTCCACCTCTCTGTCCATTTATCTAGTTTTTGTGCCAGTTTTGCTGTATGATAAGCTTTCAGTTTTGACAAATACTGCAAAATGATTCATTATGAAAGTCAGCTTGGTGAATCTATATTATGACAAAATTTCAATGGGTCAAAACCAGTCTCTGACATAGATAAAATAATCACGACAGATCAAATGCAATTTAATTTTAATTCAGCTGAACTGATGCCATTACTTGTGTCTGATTAGAATGTTTTCTTCAAATCCAAAAGGTAAGAAACTGTCCTAAAAGCAAGGATATAATTTATTTTTCACATGTAGCTGAGAAGTTGAATTCTTGACTGGGACTTTTTACTCTATTGGATTAGAAAGCATGCATCTATGTATGCATTAGGAAGCCAGCACACAAGCTATTGCTAAGAAGCATTTAATTGAACCTCTTAGAGGAGTTCTTTCTTTGAAGTGCTCTTGATACTTGATGGAAGGCCTAGCACATTTCATTATTGCTGTATTGCTGGATTTAATGCCCATTTCTAGGGCTTGAATCTTACATCTCCAGATTGAAGTGAAAGTGCATCCTTCCACATGATTGGGAGTCACCAAACAAATCCAACAACATTCCTGTCTATTTATTATCTAGATCACCAAAAGAAAAATGTAATTCTTTAACAAATTTAATCCACAGAAAGAAATAGATTATATATAAACTCTATTTTATGTCCTTATGTGTATGCATTCATCTAGTATCATGACGCAAAGATGAATCACATTTTACTGAAAGATTTTATTTTCTAAGATTTTCCAGTTTACGCAAAACACTTGAAATTTATTCTTCTAAAAAAATTGAGATTTCTTTAAAAGGGTATAAAGTATAAAGGATGCCTCTGCAAAATCAGTCGTAGAATCAGCAAACATCGGAGTAAAGCTTCATTATTTTTTATCTTAAAACAAAAAGTGAATAAGGAAGAACTGTCAGCAATCTGTCATAAAAAGCAGAGTGTATTTACAGAACTGGGTGCCCAGTCAGAGTGACTTCAACCTCCCTAGGAACACAACCAATGACTGAAAATAGAATGAGTTTAGAATTAAGTCCTGTGCCCTCAAAATCCCAAATACCATAGACAAAAATCACTTGACAATATGCTGCATATTTTGATTTCATCTTTTGCTTAATAATGAGTGATTAGAAATGGAACAAGTCTCTAATGATTCCTCATTTTTCGCCTGATTTATGAATACAATTAAATCACAGATTATATATTCCTTTTTTGAAATGTGTATTTCTTAAAGCAAGTTCCACTTTTTAAGCCATGGCTTTGTCCATGTGATAAAATGGCATCTGCATGCACCTTTGGTGTTGCAAATTCTGAACGCAGGGAGAGTCGAGATGACATCAGGATCAAACAGAAAAATGTGTGATCTATGGAGCAGACTCCTCTCAGAGGCCTGAATTGAAACACTCCATTACTCAGAGAATGCCTGCAACAGCTTTCTGAGGCAGGCATGAGAAGCAGTTTGCCTTTCCACGCAGTCTGCCTGCGCTCCAGCCCAGAGGGACATGAGCCAGCTCTAGACAGAGCCCCAGGGAGCAAGCTGAGCTGAAGGCAGAGGACGTCAGCATGGGTTCAGTGCTGTGGGGATACGTGGCTCCTGTTTTGGAGCTGGCTCGGCATTTGGTTAGAGCTCTACCTCTGCCTGCAGAGTGCTGTGCTGCCGTTGCCCAGATCATCTTCCCTACTGACAACAGAGCCTGTGGCCACCCCTCCTCTTCCCCTCAAAGTGCTGCATTTCGGAAGATAACAGCAGACAGCAGGGAATTATACAAAGGAAATGTAGGCTTTATAAAACTGAACTATTCCCCTTGTTTCTGCCCTCAGTGTTCTTTGCAAGATGCCTTTCTTTCTTTCTTCTATGATACTGTAACAGAGGCACCCTTACATATTTTGGTCTTGATTAATCATTAAGGAGTGCCATTTTGTTAAGTACTAGGTATTTCTCTGCATTTGTACTTGGAATTCTAGCATCTACCACTGGGACAAACAGAAAGAGGGTTTTTAGGCACTTTTGCCCAGTGCTGGAATCACTGGCCCATTTCTTTCTGAGCATGTTCTCCCTTCCTGTCACTGGACAAGCTACTGCAGTCAGGTGTATCCAGTACTTAAAAAAATAATTTGAAATATTTATTTCTGCACGTAGCTTCCTAAGAAGAAGATCTCACAAAGGTCAAGATCTCACAAAGGCCCTTCAAATTTCCTTGGCCCTTTTCAAAAGTCCAAGAGATGTGAAAAGCCTGAGACTACAAGCTAAGGATGCAGGAAGATGCTGAGCATCCTGACTTTCAAGGAGCCTACTAGAGTCAGCAAATGCTCTTCACTTCCCATTATCAGAATCCTATACTCAGTTAACACTGATTTCAAACAAACAGTAGTGAATTAAGCCTTCATCTTTTACTAAAATGTTGTGCTTATGCATCTGAATAGTGGATTTAAAGAAAGGATTTTAAATGGTAACAGTAATAATTTACTTTTCTGTTAAGCTGAATTCCATCATCTGTATTCACAGCAAAACAAAGAAATATTTTCTGCATCAGGTATTTCTCCTCAGATACATGAGGAGTCAATCCAAATAAATGCTTTGAGTTATTCAGTGATATCAGAAAAAGTACCTTTTACTGTAACATCAGGATTTTCTGTTCACTGTTATTCAGGTTGGTTTGCTGCTCTTTTAAGTCCTGCCTGGCACAGATTGTCTGCATTTCCTCCACAGATATCAGATCATCTGCCCGTCTCTTCTTTCTCTTCAGTTCTGTGATCTCATCCAATGCAGCCTGCTTCTCATTAAAGCAAATTTTTAAATAACAAAAAAGGTTATTTTAATGGGAGCAAAGTTTTTTTTGTTGTTGTGGTTTTTTTTTTTGTAAACAAAAAGGTATTTTTTTGTCCTTATTTGATAAGCACACACTGTCAAAATTACAAACATTTATGTAACAATCAACCAGGATAATTATAGATCATTTTACCCCACAGGTAGGTTAATTATTTCTTTAATCAAGTTATGCATATATTAAGTGTTATCTGTACCAAGGCTGATACTAATTGAAATTATTCATGATTACTGCATAAATTAAACTCTTTTCAGATTGCAGAATTGGGTTTGGCCTAGAAAAGGACTTGGTGGTTGTTGTTGTTATTCTTTAAGAGCCAAATTAATTGTGCTCTTTTAAATTCTGTATTTTGTTTCTAGTCATTTTGTATGCCTACAACTGTCTCTTTTGCATACTGTCTTTACCAGTGGCTGACCCTGTTCAAGCCCATTCAATGGCCAGCAAGGAAAAGTTAAGCAAGCCCAGCAAAAATGCAGGCTACTAGTTCTGCTTTCATTTTAGATAACTAATATTTTGAAGGCTTCACAAAGAAAGGACAATAACAGAAAAGTCTATGACAGCTTTTATCCTAAAATGAACACTACTTCCATGTTGATGAACCTCAATACTTTAGACTGAGCAATACCAGCATTGATTACTACGGTATAGTCAGGCTGAAACAATGATTAATCCAAGTTAGATTTGCTGGAAACACAAACATTTAAATCTAGTACTCTTCCTGAGGAAACTTCAGAAACTTTTTCAAATAACCTCAGTAAAATGTATTCAAAGATTTGTTCAGGCTCCTTTCTAATATGCAACTACCTAATTGTCCCCTTTTTTATTATCAAGACTGCTATGGATAAGCACTACACCGTTTTACCACTTGATGGTGCCAAATGTTTTACACACTTAGAAAAAACCAAACCCACTTTAAAACCAGGGCACCCTTTGAAATACAGTTTAAGTTGAAGTTTGAATCGTATTTCATTTTCAAAAGAAACATACATTTATCATTTAATATAATGGATGTTTGATGATTAAGCTTTACAGTTCAGTTGCAGTAACTTCAACACTGAAAACTGTTTTAAATGTGTGTATCTGCCAGCGATTCATCTGGCCTCCCCCTCTCAGGTGCCCATCCACTTGGTGTTTACACCCTGTAGGTAAGGACACCTAGGCACAGGTAGGTAGGGACAACTAGGGGGCAGAATCTACAGGCAAGATGACATTTTGCTGTAGCACGGCTGCTTTTTGGAGAAGTTGCAGGACAGAGATGACCCTGGTGCCACTAGCCCTAACCTTTTGCACATAGTACTTCTTAGGTCTCAGAGAAAAAGTTTCCACTGGCTTGCTCTGCTTCAGAGTGGACCTGAACAACATTCTGTGCCTTTACAAACTCACTGGAATACTCATCACCATCTCTTTAAGGGCTGATATGAGCAGTAAGTGTCTTGCACAGGTCATCTTTTCAGCCCATGGAGAGTTTGTAGGCTATATTCTTAACAAAGTCTGTAGATACCACCTGAGAATGTGGAATAATTCCCCACAGACCTGGTGAATCTAACTGCATGAACCTTTATCATTCATCTGTATGTCCAAGCATGCATGGGGCTCTTGTGCCTCAGAAACACCACTGGGTCCATACCCTACAAGTGGAACGCATTCTTGCTCCCTGGAACATAGGTCTGGACTTCATTCAGCTCCCAAAGCATCACCAGTGCTTGGTGTGTCTAGTCAAGGGAGAAGACTTGCACATTCCTGATTCTTATGAAAGTTATTGATCAACTGCATGCCCAGAATGAGCATTTTGTCAGCCTTCAATATGGAGTCAGCCACGATGACATACAGGATGCACAGTAACTCCAGAGCTGGAGAAGTGAAAAAGATCGCAGCAAGATTGAAGGTGCAGAAGGCACCTGTCTTGAGGACACCTTGAAGGTATTAGGAAACTGTCTAGCTGCAAGAGTTACACTGAGGTGCAGGCCTAGATGTTGAGGGTGCTGCATTCTGTGCACATGGTGAAATTATCTACCAGTCCTTTGAAAGATGCCTTGTGACTTATTCCCATTTGGGAAAGGGATTTAACTACATATTATGACATCTGTGCTAAGGTAGAAGTGTCTCAGGCCACGTATCTGCAATTAGCTTTACTTCTAATTGGCCTGTGATCAAGGTAGGATGTTGGTATCAGAAATGACAATTTACACAACTTTTAGAGTGTTTGCAAAACATACGTTGGCACAATAATCACAGAATGGTCACAGAATCACACTACTATTATGCACACCATACCTACTTGTTACTTTTATATGTCTAAAGTGCTTCACAAAAGTCTAATCAAACTATATGAAACAGTGCCTGCTTTCGGCCAATGCCCCAACCCAAGAGCCTGAAGATTCAAGCCTGTCTGAGCACATTTAGAATCAAGCTGCAAAGTCACATGGCTGCCTTCCCAAATCCAATGTGCATGCAAAGCACTTTTCAAGGCAGGTTTTTCCTGGAAAACAGTTCTTGCTTCCAGCTGCTCAGTGAGCTCCAGTTTTTCATCTGCTGAACTGAAAGCAGCACGTAGTAATGAAAAGCTCAGTTTCCAAGGCTTTGCTACTCTGCCTTTTGTTTGAAAGAATGTTTCTGTCTGTTCTGTGAGACCTCACTCATTACTGCTTCCTACCCAGTTCTCCCTTTTAGCACCCACCTGCTTAGCTGGGATCCTTGTCTGGCATACGTGCCTCATCATAATCCCAGGTACAGTTCAATACAGTGCTGTTGCCAGTGCTGCTGCTTAAAACAAGGGTGTGAGAATTCATGTAACTGTGCAGCTACATGAAGAGGACTAAAATAAAGGTCAATAATTAACAGGATTCAAATTATACACATATATATAATATGTACATAGTAACATATACTTTAATGTAATAATGAATACTGCAACCTGTAGTAATGCATAAATATATATAATCTAGAGGAAAAGATCTGATAATAAGAAATACATGATTTCATTATTTTACCATTTTAAATAACCATCAAAGCAAAAGAAATTGTACAGTCTAAAAGGCTGGCTATACATGGTCCACCATGTCAATAAGCAGGCTCAATGTTTTTCCGATGAGTTAACTTCCTAATGTGGGTGGAGAAAACGACAAGAAGGGAATTTTCCTTCTGGAAAAAAGTCTGCCCTTTAGTTCTCAGGCTGCATAAGAAGTCTGTGGATAAGTGAAAGGGGAACTTTTAAAATAATTTAACAAAACATTGGTTATCCCAGTAGGTAAGAGACAAATAGGGTTTGAAAACTGGTTAAATATACAAGAATATTGTAATGGTGAAAAAGGGCTGGGAAGGACCCAAGCACTTTCCCATCTGAGCATATATCAGTATTTTACCTATTGGTATTTAGAAGGAAGATTTTTTTTCTGTTGCAAGATTATTCAGCATCTGCCCAGTGCAGAGTTTCTTGCTGCTGTTTTGGAAGCAATAGTTGAGAGGGCTCTTCACTGCTGGAGATGGTATTCTAAACCAAAAATAATAACTGGTACAAGAGTTATTCTTCAGAATGTCTCCTAATGTTTAGGAGACAGAACATATATATGCGCCTTTTGAACATATAACAAATATATGCTCCTTTTGCTGAGGAAAAATAGAGTAACAAAAAACTTCATCTAAAAAATGGTGTCAGAACAAGTTTTCTTTTTCCACAAGGAAGAAAAAAGCTAATCAAGAAGGAAATTGAAATAAGCTCCTACCTCTAGTGTCTCCCCACTGTGTAAAGCAACCTACCCAGGTCTCAATCTAGTACAGACTAACTAGGATTCAGAAATGAGATCTTGGTGTAACAGCAGAGGTTTTCAAAGAACTTTCACTTCCATACTCATTAGCAGTCAAAAGAAACCACAATCATACACAAAAAAATGATTAAGCCATTATAAAATTCCATATTTTCTCATATACTCAGGACCATGTGCATGTCCCATCTACCTTCTTACTATACCACCCATCTCAAAAAAGATCTGACAGAATTAGAAAAGGAAGAGAGAACAGCAATAAAGACAGCCAAATTTTTGGAACAATTTCTGCTGTGTGAGTGCCTTGCAAGCTAGGGCTCCTCAGCTTGGAAAAGACATGTTGGGCAATGGAGAACAGGGAGAATTTTACAGAACAATATATACAGCAGGGACACACAAGTCTCATGAGGGACACAGAGGCAGTGAGCAGGGGCTGGTAGCCCACTGCCTCTTCCCGTGCAACACATATTGGCCTCCAGTGTAATTCCAAATTCCAGATAATCATGAGGACATACTGATTCAAGTAATGTGTGCTAAGTTGTGCACCTCCCTGCTGTGGATATAATCATTTACATTTGTTCAAAAATGACTGGGAAATTTCATTTTAAAATACCTGTAAGGCCAACAAAATAGGAAAATATCTCTTCTCTTCCAGAAGACCCTGTAGTGTCCAAAAGTGCTTAAGACATTCTTCCACTTCTCAAGGCATATGTTCTCGGACTCTATCTGATCCAGCACAACTGTTCATAAAAGCTCTCAAGGACAGAATTTATTGATTCAGGAAAGACTGTTGTGAGTTAGCAGGTGAGCCATTCCTTGGTTGAACACTACAGCCTCTGAAGGATCTGAAATCTGCCTCAGAGTGGCTGTCCCCACTCTGTTCTGCCTGTGCTGTCCACAGTCTCGTGTGAAATATTGGCAATTTCCTCTTCTCAGGTAGAAAGTGAAAATCTATTAGAAAAATCACCTGTAAGTGACCAAGGATTAGAAGAAAATATGCTGCCCTCTGGCAGCAAAAAAGAGAATATTTATGATCAGTGGAGAGTTTGCAAAAAATCTAAGTGGTCTGTTGAATTGCGAGGTGGGGGAGAGGTCATGAAAAAATGCATTGGTTGAAATTGAAAAAAATAATTTTCATCTACTATCTCAATCTGGTTACTAATACATCCTCTTTCTTCCTGTAGAATATTTAGACCACTTTCCTTTTTGCTTTAGTGCCAAATGGAAGCCACTAGCTTGACATTGTAAAGGCCAGAAGAAAATTCTTTGGATGTTTTATGGTGAAAGTTTCATTCATCACTGAATACTTCCATGCAATCAGTCAGTCATCTGCCTTGTTATCTCTCAGGTCAAACTAATAGATCTTTAAAAATAAACCAAAAAATTCATATTAAAAAAAAATGCATTCAGATAGAAATTTACATGCTTTGTGCCTGATAGCATTCTACAGAGCCAGCATCAAAATGATGTCACCTTCTTGCAGAAAGCAGTATGTTCAGACATGCTCAAACTTTGATTTGTGAGTATATGACATTGGTTTTTGCCTCTGTATTACCTGCAGTAATGTTTCAACTAAAGTAGTTTTAACTACTTAGACTACCAAAACGTACAAAGATTGCTATTTGTGGGTTGTATCAGTTACCTAAAAATATAAGTTCGGACATAACATCGGAAAATATCAGTCTGAAAAATACTAGCTACCAAGACAATTTCTAGGATAAGTAATGGAGTGATATGTCATTTTCTTCCTCAGTTTTTAAGAACTGGGCCATTTTCAGCTAGCCTTGACTCTTAAGCTTGTTTATTCCCAGTTGGTACTACACAGCTCCCAGCTGAGAGCCTTTCCTGGCTCCTACAAGTTGCTCTAGAAAGATCTTGATTCTTCAGGAAGAGTAGGAATGGGACTTGTTTAAACTTCAAACCACTCAAACACATCTGGTTGTGGCTCATCACGACTTACACATGGAGCAACTTTTGTTTGTACAGACTGTATCAAACTATTCCAATGGTTATCTGAGGCTTCTTAAGACACAGTATTTACGCTGTGGCTCTCTGGCTTACAAACATGTTCAGAGGCCAGAAGTGAAGCAGGCAGACAGCTCTGTGATGGACTAGGTCAAGTCTACAGCGACCCAGAGCCTCTGTGTTGAGGTAGTGACATACTGAGGATTGTGCTATACATGGTACGTTGCCTCTAACAAGTCTCTGCAGGATCATGCAGTGGGTAAATATATCTTTCTTGTGCAGTTACACACAAAAAAGGGAGGTAATTCTAACTTCAACTACCATTTAACTCATACACAATAAAATGCAGAGTACGTATCAGGCTAAAATCCATTCTGAAAACATAAATACAGTCCATTATTTTGCAAAAATCTTTCCAAGATGTATGCTTTTATGACCTGTTTTCCAAACAGTTCTTTCCCCTTTGGCTAATGAGTTTGGTCAGCATTCTTCAAGCAGGTAAGGCTGATGCTAGACTCCAAAGTGCATGGTACCGTTTCAAAAATACCTCACAACCATCAAATTCACTGAGATTGGTCATATGGTGACCCTATCCCATTTCAATGCATTTCTTAACAGTACTCCAGTGATTATGTCTACTCCAATTTATTTTTCTGTTCATGAGCAAAGAGCACAATATTTTTATTCAGTGAAATGGCTGCATTTTTTCTTTTTCATTACATGCAAAATGTCTAATAAAAATGTCTTAACTTGATTTATAATAACAAATATGCTTTATGTGTTGTTTTTCTACTGGGTCATTTTAAACTTTTGTTAACTCCTGCACAAATTCATTAAGTGCCAGGTTAGAGAAGAGTGTGTCATACAATATTACTTAAACATGATGTAAAGCACTAACACACAATAAATCTAACGTCACATCTCTTAACCCACTTAATCATTTCCTTTTTCCAGCACGGTGGGCTGTCAATAAAA
>JAVSBS010020336.1:0-18091 GCA_033124195.1 Coracias cyanogaster | reverse complement strand
CTACCCTCACCTCCTGCCATTCAAATTAATCCTCTTTTAAAGGGAATTCTTAACATTAAAACCGACAAAGGAAAAAAGAGGTGGGGGGAAGTAAAGATTTCTCACTGAACTGTCAAGGAATTAAGATAAAGTTCAGCTTGGCCAACCTCCTCAGAGATCACGTTTTCTTTTTTTCAGCACCTGTTATTCTCATCTCTACCACAGCCACAGGAATTAACAAATACCTTAAAAAGTTATTTATACTCAGATAGTTATGTAACAAAGACAACTGTGCTGTTTAATTGCATTTTTAAAAATGCAAAATTTGAAGCCCTGAAGAAAAAGCAGATTTCAGCATCTTACACTTAAGTAACTTAAATACAACAAAACTAATCTTTGCTGGTATAGCTCAGCAAAGCATTACTGAAATGATTTATGTGATCACATTTTTTCAGGTCCAATTTCATCTTCAGCCATTTTCAGAAGTCAGTTTCAAATTATGCAATTTGGAAGGAAAAGGAGAGCATTAGAAATCAAGTGTGTAACAAATGAAAACATAGTAAACATTTTATTATGAAACAGTAAACACAGTGAAATGTAAATCTACCCCTGCCCTTGCAATTTCTGGAAACAAAGCAGCAGAATGTAAATTGATATGAAGAACTCTCAAGGGCGCAATTTTTATGCAAAAAGATAGTCTATGACTAAAGACTGAATCTATCTGCCTACCCAGAGCTTGCATAAGCATGAAAAAGTTTCTTGACTGCATTAGCACTTTTACAGGACAGGCTTAAAATCTCTGAACAGCTTGTTTGGCTTCTGTAAGTAGATTTTCCTTCTAAAAATGATGTAAATATGGCGTCATATTAGTAACATCATGCTCAGTGACAGCAGGTTAAAATTTCAACAACACTTTTTTTAGTCTGGTAAGTTTTCAACAAGAACATTGAATGGGTTTAGCATGCAACTGTTTAAGCAGGCATGTGCAAAATCCATGTTTATGCTAAAAATAAAAATATTTTTACACAATAAATTTCTTCTTTTCTGACTTTGATTAATCCAAACCACGTCAGATTAATTTTTCAAGTTTTGATAAGCCAAATAAGATCAAAAAGGTTTTCTTTTGCACAATATATATTTTAAAATAAACTAATTGATATTGTAACTACTCTTTTTAAACAGATACATTTAGAAAGAAACTGCTGGAAATGTGCTTAGAAATTTACTTTTTACTACGGAATAAGTTAAGTAAAGCTTATTACACATTTTTACCTTTGAAATCAGAGCATGTGCTCTACAATCAGTTTTCATTTCCCTACCTTATTCTATTTCACTGTCAAGATTAAGAGGAGCATCTGTGATTAACTGCTCAGTATGAGCACTCCATTCCTTACTGGAAAGAGAATGTATAGCTCCTGAGACCTATCCACAGAGAGGTAAGGAAGAATCACCCAGGAAGATACAGTCCTGGGTAACTGCAACAAGCTTCATTTCTTAGTTTTACTAAGAAAAAAGTTTGGGGGCCTTGTGTTGTAGCTTGAGAAGTACTTCAGTGAAAACACTGCTAGTCTTGCAGTTGAGTCAAGGCTCAGCTGGTTTTTCACATAACAGTAGCAAGACAAGACACTACATATCAGCAACATAACTATTTAAATGTTGTGTGCCCTCTTTTAAAGTTTGTGCAAGTCAGAAAAATATTGAACAGCTGTAATTCCAATTCTTACACTGTGCTAACATCTGTTGCATTGAAGAAAGCAGAATTTTAATTTAGGTTATTTAACATCTATAGATGTAGTTTCTAACTTTTTTCGTGACTCAAAGCATTAAGAAGGCCTCTTTATTACATTAAAAGCTAGCATTCCTTCTCCTGACAACTTGCTTTACTAAGAATGTTGCTTGGAAATTCTTCCTTACTCCCCACCCTCTCCTGCACTTATTGAACAGCACTAGCATCACTCGGTGAGTGAGAGGACCGGCTCCATAGTAGTTTGCACCTTTTCATAAGAGAACTAGATTTTCAAGTTGCTGCACAATGGCTATCAATACACTTCCAGATATTTTTATCAAAGTATTTGTGACCAAATTCCATACTGGCATAAAAATGGGTTTGACTTCTCTGGTTTAATGGGGCTATGACTGATATCAGGAATGGAGGTGAACCACTGCAACTATAAGGCTGCAAAATTAAAAGAAACTAAGACACTATCTCTCTAAGTTTCCTTAGGTAGGAATTATTTGCACCAGCAAATCTGAGATCTAATATAGATTATAAAATTAACAGTAATCCATGGTTCTTACCTACAACTTGAACCTATGCAATTATCATACCAAGAATTACGAACAATGCAAAGTTTGCTGAAAAAACCCACCACAACTGATGTTTAAAAAGCTCAGAGTCTGCATGGCAAATTATTTGGCCATTGAATACTGAAGAGTTTCTCAGATGTAAATGGCACAATAAACCAATCACAGGAGAATCTGTATCCTCTGACAGAACTACTGCCCCACCAACACACTATTTAATGCACAAGCTATGGCAGTCCTTGGAAGGGCAGAAAGCTCCCCTGGCTAAAAAGAATACCTGACAGGGATTCAAAACAGCTACTAGTTAAATTGGCAATTGTCCCTGCAAATTAGTATTTTTAATAAAGTAAAACTTCATGCTGATCAAACTTTCAGAACCAATAAATAGATGTAAATAAAAAAAAAACCCTAACATACCAGGAAGAGTTACAAAGTTAGCATTAGTAACATTAAAAACAAACACAAAGTCCTCCCTTACTTAGACATTTGCACTGCCCCAGAGGGAGGTAACAGATCATGCAAAGTGCACTGTATTTTAATGACATTTGAAAGACATGAATATGCTGTTAATTAGAGAGGTGGTGAGAATTGAAGACTAGCAGACCTTTTTTTTGTACAGAGCTGCACTTCTGCCTCTCACTTGTATTTCTACTCGGCTTCTTATTTTCACAGGCTAGTAGGTTGATACAAGGAAAAGCACAATTATTTTCCAGTCACAGGCTCGCGGATAAGCTCTGCAGACATACAGAACTATGCTCCGAGACACCGCAGCAGTCAGAATCACCCTGCCATTGACATAGTTGAGCAGCCCTGAAACTTGACCCAATTAACAAAATACAACTAATTACTCTTAGTGGAGAAAGAGAAAGCAGTCTCCTCTGGTCTGGCATGCCCAGCCAGCCCTCCCCAGCAGGAGCAGGAGTGGGCACACACAGTACAGTGCTGCCAGGAGGGTGCCAGCTCTGACCACGCACCTGAGCCCATGGGCAAATCCATTTCCAGGCAAGCTTGAAATAGAAGGCTAGTGTAGATTTAAGCATTCCCTAGTCTTAATACAGGTATCAGTGAGCAACAACTTTGCACAAGGATAAACAATCTTAAATATTAAATGTGGCTGAAAGCAAACACGATCTGTGATGATCAGCATACAGTAGTGTGAAATCTGCTTTGGCAGGTTAATTCAGCTGCCTGATGAAGTTTTCTGCTAAGAAAGATGGAGTAGAACAGTCTGACGGTTTCTTTAGACTACAGCTACAAAAAACCAAAACATGTTTACATAATGAAAGAAAAACACCCTTGAATTTCATTACAAGATCATTCCATTTCTTTCAAACTGATAAATTAATGCTTGTAAAACAAGTGGTCACTTTGACATATATAAGGTCTCCTGTGATATGAGAAGAGCTGTTTAAAAGCTAACATTTTATTAAATATTTTGTAGTAAATTACTTCTCATATTTCAGTTATGTTACATAATATTGATGAAAACTTGTATTTATGTACTATTCAATTAGGAATATTTTAATATGGATGGAAGAGCTAGGCTACCATGCCTAGCTCTTGAAATTTTTCTGTTCTACAGAAAAGCAAATGCAGATATTGTCATTTTTTTTTTCCCTACAGAGAAAGCAAGATTAAACTCCCTCATCTTTACAAAGATGCCTCACTTTGCTATGTGCAGAAAATGGAGAACCATTTCTCTTTGATTTAATCTGCTCGGATAAAATCAAAATGGCTTAGATGAAATGATAATGTAGAAGTTGAGATGTGTGTTTCTTTCCTCCACCCACAGTGACATGCTTTTTGAATATAAATAAGTGCAGAACTATTATCTTCCCTTTTATGTTCTTTATTCTAGCATCTTAATTTCAGATCTTACTGAACTTCCATCAGAAACCGAAAATGGCAAAGAGCAGAATGAAAACATCTACAAAGACTGTAAGAATATCGCATGTATTTATAAAGAACCAGGAAAAGAAAGAAAACTAATCCACCACATAGTTAATTACAGATAATCTCAAGTACTCAAGTGGAATAGTTTGACGCCGTATTACAGACTGCATTGCAAACCCAGATCTATCTATATATATCTTGCTCTCTGAGGTCTGAAGGTTTTTTCCTAAATAATACAAAAATAGCTTCATTTGACATTTAAAGAAAGGAATAAAAATCCCTGAGTAAGCCAAAGACAACTAATATGTATAGCCTCAGAAAACACACTCCAAACTGACTTTAAGGCAGCTTCCAATCTCAGACAGTACACAAATAGAGAACTGATGTGTCAGAAGAAAGCTAATTAATGAGTAGATCTGCACGGACTACAGGCTTTGAACTTTACTTCTACATGTCATTGCTTCTCCACTTAATTGGCAAATCTGAGAAAGGTACTATTTCTACTGTTAGGACAACAGAGACAACATGCCCTTAAATTCAAATGGAAATATTAAGTACTTGTTGACTACTACTGTGTGCTTGTACACAGTTTCAACAAGAAAAGAACCACAAGAAAACAAACCTAGAAGCTGACGGAAAACAAGCATACTAGCCAACTATGGTAAGCTGATATTTGTGTTTCCAAGTAAACAAAATTAATCAGTTTCTTCCACTGAGGCTTTGAAGTCAAAGCAAGTATCTTGTAACAGTATTATGTTGATGGGGCAGAATACTACTTACTTTAAAATTACTACCAGATTAAGATTTAATAGTAATTTTCAAAGAAAGTGGTGCAAAGTACATCCTCTCAAACTATATGCTATTTGCAGGCCTAAACTTTGAAGCCTGTAGACTCTTTAGAACAGTGCCCATCTCCCTGCTTCCCCCTCTTCCCATATATATGCACACACACTAACACGCACACCCCAAACAAAAAAGTACCTCCACAGTACAAATCCAATATTCTTTTCTATAAGATCAGCTTGTATTTTTAACGCATAAAGTAGATATTTCTCTTATTCAATTCCTTTATTGTTTCAGTATTCTGCTTACACATATTCATTCTATTTTCAAATTATATTTGTATGATAAATTTGGATTATAACTGAAAGTCAAAAACTTCTCAGTAGCTCATTCCTAATGCTCAATTATACTGCTCTTGTGACGATGGGCTGAGAAAGAAGTCTAGTAGCAAAGAGTGGTACTCTGAAACTAGAAAAAAAGAACAAGAACAGCTATTCTCTTCAGATCTGTAACATGCCAAAGAGAAACACTGGAAGCAGAGAATAAGAATGAAATGGTCTCCTAAGAATTTTTGACCTCTCACCTTACCTAAAATTCACAGATTTTCCTCATGAGACATCAGTGGATGCTCTGAGACTTATGTAGCCTACTTCAAAGAAACGAACAAACAAAACATTCTATTTAGGTTATAAAATTTCATCAAGTCAATCTTCACACAACTAGTGTATAGCATATGTATCATATGCCAAGTCAGAACAGAAGAGCAGGTTTCTAGCTTCCCTGTAAACACACTTCAGGGATATCTTGGGACAGAACAGGACACTGATGCTTCTTGTTACCTAAACCCTTCAATTTTTTTCCTGTACTGGGTGAGTTTTAAAATGCTGCACTCTTCCAACAAATCTGTCACTCCCTCTGATCAATATCAATAGATTGTCATAGATTAAATACTGAAGTAAAACCAATCAGCATATCTGTAAGTATCACTGAGCTTCAATACTAAGGACATTTCCCTCTGAAGCACTGCAGTTTGGTGGTGGCAATCTACGCTCTTGCTGACTAGCAGGAGGACTCAGAAGATAACCAGCTGTCGTGCTCCAGCATGTGACGGGGTTTCGGTATGCTGAACAGAATGCTGTGTGATGGAAGTTATTTACAGAAGTAGTTTTTAATACCAAAAGTAGTATGCTCAGTATACAGTAAGAGTGCAAAGACTTCTAAGCATTTCCCCCTTAAAGGCCAACACTGAAGTTAAATGAAGCACATGTTAGCAGTTCAATGCTTTCTTCACAGGCCAAATCGGTAGTAGAGTTGTGGCTACTATACAGACTTCGATTGTCTAGTTCAGAAACGTAGACTCAAAAAAACCCCCTCCAAAATAATAATTAAGAAAAGAAACAAAACAAAACACCAATCCCAAAACGTTTAAAAAGCAGCAGTTAGGTGGCCCATGTTGTTCTGAGTGCACCAGAGCAAAGAGGCTTTCTGGTCTGCAGTAGTGTTTTCGGCAGAAGGAGGATGGCAGGAGATCCCCCGTTCTTCTTCCACGGCGGTGGCTTTGATGCTGTTACCAGCACTGTATTGCTCTGTTGCACAACGCACATATAGCCCTTGCAGGACGAGCTCAGTTCAGGTGAGTGAGGTCCATCCTTACCAGGGCATACCTGTCCGTGACCTTTTCCTCTGCTTTTTACAAAGGCAATAGATAGGAAACACAAATAAACCTGCCAAAAGAAAAAAATAAGAAAAACTTTATTAAAGGCAATCCTTTGTGTGCACCATTTTCTTTCAACATATACAGAGTATTCAGATGAGCTTTCCATGGGTCAAGAGAATTTAGACAAGACATATGGACAAGAAGAAGGAATACCAGCCTGCAACAGTCTCTTCGGTAACGAGTTAAGCTACACTTTGTTTACTTTACCACAAATTCCTGTTGACCCTACTCCCATCTCTGACAAATTAATTCCTGAACCATACTGTTTTGTATAAGATATAAACTTAAAACCTTTAAAAGCACTTTGGCAATCCTTAGATCTATCCAAGGCTGATTTAACTAAGCTATTTTTCAACCAGTTTTGCATGAAGTAGAGGAAGCATGGTATAGCTTTACTTTGTGGCTTTGTTTTCTTGTTGGTTTTGGGTGTTGGTTTGTTGGTTTTTTTTTAATTTATTTTTACAAGCATCATAATCTATTGTGAAGTAATACCTCACGTTTATCCTTGCCTAGGCAGGAAATTATTTGTTGTATTTCTGGCATAAAAATGACACTAAAAAGAATACATATTTAAGCTAGATAGCTATATGTACATTTATCTCAGTGAATCCAACTCAGAATATCGATACAGGAAAAATATGTATTCTTAGCCTAAATACTGAAATTAATAGCAATATTCCTTATTTGGCCAGATACAATCTAGAAAAAATAATAGTATTTTGATTATATGCTGACTGTTTGTGTACAATTTATTAATGTAACTGTGCTGGTATATTTTGGCTTTATTACATCAAAATAAAGGTGCCATACCCCAACATGCCACAGGGCTGGGCACACACTGCAAATTTTCAATGGACTAAGTAGTTTGGTGAAGAGTTGTGAAGCAGCATGATCCCTGATTGACATATTACTGTGAACACAGATAGCACATATGCACTTACATGAGCAAGTTATACCTTTATCATTGGAGCTTATTTTATTTCTGTGGTAGAATTCAGTTAAGCCAAGGAAAGAACAGATTTGCTAGAATAACTACATTCACAATAATACAACCATATTAACTGAGCTTTGATACTATATTGAATGATTTCACAATACCCTTTTTTGTGATGGAATCCAGTTTGGCAGCCTATGCTCTGAATTAGATTTTGAGATTGACTCATCTAAATTCACTGCTTCATTGTTTTTGTTATTGAATCTTCAAGATGAATGGCTCTTGGGACCAAGCCTAGTGCCCCAAAAATCTTGTCATACACATGGATAAGATCTTAGAGTTGTCGTCCACTGGGCTGTTTAAAGGGAAGGTCCAAGTCAGCCAGCCTCCAGGTCTATGTTTAAATTACTCTGGCCTTTTTACTAGCTTATGTATACCAGTCGAAGATTTTGGTTCAGAAAACCAAATAATTGGGAAAAAATTACAATGAATTGGCATAAAACGCAAGTAGGAAAAGATTTTAAAGATAAATTTTATTTTAGAAAAAACTCACGTGCTTTATACTGAAATGGTACCTATGAGATTTGCACTTTGTGTCCATCTCTTTGACATGAATCACACATTCACATACATAACTCTTACCTATTACAACAGCTATGGCTCCCAGTGCCAGTCCCAGAACAAGGATCAGGGGTGTAATGAGTAATTTCCCAGCTGAAATACAAAGATTCATTAAACAGTTCAAAGTAGATGTTTTAATTTTTCCCTTTCCATTAACTCAAATATTTTTATATCAGACTCCCAAAAGCTGGTTCATTTTTGGAATACTTTACCAAGATTCCCATTTGTAAATCCATCCTACAAATCCAGCTAAGAGCTATCACCACTCAGCCAGCTCCCTGCACATATTGCTCTTTGTCCTCATCACCCACCACAACTCTCTGAGCACAGCTCATTTTGTACACTAACAGTTAGCTTGCATTTACTTTTTTCCATTCTGAAATCCCTCAGGCATTGACAGAAACATGATAGCTATAAAGCTAATATCATTTGGCTTCTCCAGAATCCTACTGTACAGCAGCCATCCTGGAAAGATGCCAAGCAAACCAGTATCTTTGAGAGTTTAGGCGAGCTCAAGGCAATGAAACCATCACCTCTAAATATGCTTCTGCTTGCTTTAAAAGGCTACGTTCAGGTCCTCATATACAGTGTGATTTAGGTCTAAATTAAACCACAGCCAAGTCTATTTTGGATCAACTTTTAAATGGATGTCACTGCTCTTACATGAGTAAAGCAGCAAGGTTGTGCAGCACACCAGCTAGAGCATGAGACTCTAACACCATATAAAACATGATCATACTATTTCAGTTGAGTTCACGATCTGTAGAAACACGCCGAGGGAAGACAGGGTTCCTTCTAAAACACTTATACTGAAGCTGAACTTTGAATCCAAGTTTTCTTTCTTGCGTTGCCTACTTTCAACTGAAGGGCAGAATCTCCCTGGCAGCACTGGTTGAGTGGTGGGACCAAAGACATCCCTTGTCTCAGCTGTTTGAAAATGGAGCAGGGCAGGCAATTTTACCAATACACAGAGATTGAAAATTAAGCAATTCTCTAAGTTAAGCATGTTTGAACGATCACCTCTAGAAACGGAGAAAAAGTGAATTTGTTAGCTCTCTTCCCTGCCCTTCCCTCTCTCAAGTCACTTGTATCAGATTTCAGTAAAAGGATTACTTCATTCAACAGTGATATAAACCTCTCCGTAACCTGAGCCACTAATTTGAGCAGTTTTAAGGAAAAATGTGATACTCTGGAAATATTTACAGCATGAATTGATCCTTTTCATGCTCTGTTTTAATAGCTTTTAAATTTCATAGGAGTGTTTTTGGTGGAAGACATTAATTCCTAGCAGAAAAAAATTGGCAAATATTAATGGTATTACTCCAGTTGCTAGGCATCCTAATGATAGACCTTCTTGGGACTCCACTGCATTGCATTCTATACACCCATAAGTTGTCGAATAACTCAGACAGGAGAAGGAATGTAGAGTGATGGAAAACTCAAGAAAACTAAAAAATGAGTGATTAAAAACATTTAAAGACATTACCAGAGCCTTTAACAATTTCAGAGTAAAGCTTACAAAAGATTGTTTTAAGGTACAAACTCTCTTTACTAATAAGTGCAGTTACAATGTTAGAAACTATGACATTCGGTACCAGAATTATTAAAAACTTGAACCACTGAACTGATGACGAAGTACACAGAAACAGTTTGCAGAAAGGGCTACGTTAGCTTTTGACTGGAGTAATTTCTTGGCAGACAAATAACAGGTTCCTAAGCAAAGTCAGTTTAAGAACTTGTCAAACTTACACTTGACTAACTCAGAGCCGAAACAAAGCATGAGTGAATGTCTTTTTCCTTCTGCCTGTGAATATCAAGTTTTGAGTATTGTGTAGTTCCAAGATCTTATAGGATAAAATGACCTTTCACCACCTTCACGGGACACTATCTCCTTTTGGTTATCAATGAATTCTTTCTAATGGTTAAAACCTTCTCTCCTTATATATAACATTTAAGTCCTTTTAGTTTACAAAAGTAAAGAAAGATAAATTAAGAATAAATTAACATGAGATGAACAAGACTTGCACAAATTACCATCTGTAAGAGCAGAAACAGTGGCAATCACTGCAAAGCAGCAGATACGTACTACAATCATTTTTATCAACATTGTATGAAACAATTATAGAATTCTCCATTTTACACATCTGAATTGAACATTACTTTGTATCAAATTCCAGTTTGACACACATTATTTGTTTTAGTATGAATGATTACAAGGCTCTTAAATCATAGAAGGAATTGTGACACTATAAGAAATGCTACTGAGACTAAGGACATTTACTGCAGGTACTAAACTTCCCAAAGACCCACCAACTGTCTGTTGGCTCTGACACAGCTAGCAGAGAGAGCAAATGTAAAACTTGTCTCAGAGCCAAATACAATCTTGGGTCATTAGGTCCATGGGGTGAACTCAGCAGTAACTTATGATAACTAGTTTGGTAATGTTCAAAGATAGTTTTTTATGGATAACTTTAAAAGAAATATTTGTAAATAGAACAAGCCTCAAAAAGGGAGGCTACTCTAATGCCAAACAATTTCTCTACTAGGTTACTCAGCATGAAGATTCAGACATCTGTGTCCTGGTTTGAGCTAGAAAAGAACTAATTCTCTTCAGTGATTTTACTTTTCAGCTGAGTCTAACTGCACTTTTTCAAGTTAACTCCATATTTTCACAGACAGTGTCTGCTTCTAGCAGTAACAATGCTCGATGGTTATAGTTAGTACCAAGGATTAGTATGCAGAAAGGCTCTTGCTTATATTTGCTCCTGTGAAGACCAAGGTCACTGCTAAATCTTGTGTACCATGTTGAGGTGTCACAAAGCAAAATGGCGCACCTTGGGGAAGGAACAGACAGGGGACCCTAAACTGACCAACAAGGGATTCCATCCCATATATGTCATATTCAGTATAAAGCTGAGGGATCACAAGGGTCAAGCTCTCTTCTTCAACAGCCAGCAGTCAAAGAGGACTCTGTCCGTTCTGTCTTTGATCCTCATCTGTGTGTTCCAGAATCCACCTTCTGAATCTGGTTCGCATCTGCTGCAGAGTCCAGTCTGGGACTTCCCCAGTGCCTGCTCCATAGCATCAGTGGTGCAATTGCCATGACAGGGGTTGGATTCAATATTGGTTTTGTATACATTTGTATATATTTTTTATTATTTTAATTGAAGATGATTTGGTTTTCTAATTCTCAGGTCCTCTCCTTTTTCTCTTTCACTTCCCCCATGGGAAAGTAGAGGTGTTAATAGAGAGCATCTGTTTTTTGTCTAGTGACTGGCCCAGCCCTAACCCTTGACACTGGTAGTGTAGTAACTGTATTTGCAGGTGTCTCAGAGGCGTTGCATTACTTGTGACACAGAGAACAATGTTTTTCTACAAAATGAGGAAACATTTAGGGAAACATGAGGTTATATTTTTCCCTTGCATAACTTCAGGTTTGTTGCAGGTTTTAGGGTAACCTATATAAAAAAACCATAAACCCTTAGAGAATTATTTGCCATTTAAAAAAATAATATACTAGTTTTATAAGACAAATTTAATCACTAGCATATGAGAAATAGAGAATTCTACTTGCACTAGAAGTATCCACTTACAAATCAAAACAGTCACAGATATGTAGATTTAAGTTTTAATACAAGTTTGCATCTGTATTTAAGGAGTCCTATCAAGTGTATATAGGCAGTGTCTTACAAATCAGGCAGACTTAAATGATAAAGTTGCTAATGAAGGGTGGATCACAGAAATGCACACTTCCTTCTGCAGTGCTCAAAGCCATGCATAAAGTGAATTTTGCCCTCCGTCTTGTAATAGGAGTATGTCAGTCAGATCTGAAAACGTGGCTTTCAGAATCCTATTTGAAATGCTGTTTACCATGGGAAAGATTTCATTTCCTTCAATAGCATCAGTACAACTTGCACATTGTCACATATCTATGAAGTAGCTAGCAATTGACTTTTAATATAATTCACTCAACTAAATTCAGGTGGTACATAAGTAGCATCTCATGTCCACTTAAGACAGCTAAACACATTTTGCTTTTCTGTGCAATTCATCACTAACTCTAGTTGTAACAAAACATTTTGCTTTCAACAACTTAGCCAAATAATTATTATAAGAATGAAATCTCTAAGTCCACTGGGACTGAAGTATAAAACAATTTCACCTTACTCTACTGGTCACAGGACAAGGTTTCTCTAAAAAATATGCTGGCTGAAGAAGGGAGAAAAATGCCATGAAAGTCAGAGACTACTGCTCTCAGGTTGTTTTCTTCTCCCTGTGATTTCCATTACCTTTAAAAAAAATGATTGGTTTATGAAGAAAAGTATGCTTAAATTTATGCTTTTCCCTTATCTTTATTACGGGACAGCTTGTGATTGTAGGCACAAACACTTGCTTCTCAACAGAAACCAAGAGAGTGTGCCAGCCTGCCATGAAATGTTCTTTCCTTTCTACGCACCCTACCCACTCAGATTTGGTAGAAGCAAGCCCAAAAACCTTCTGTGCACAAAGCTACGAAATCACTGTATTTACTTAAGTATTTATTTCTTCTCCATAGCAAGGAAGTAAAAAGTCACAGAAGAAAAATGTATCTAGCAACACCTCACCAGTCTCCTTCTGACAGCCAAGATAATGGTCTCTTACTTTCCACTACTTGGCTACCTAGCAGAGCCATTTTACTACAGGAAATCCAACCTTTTTTGCTATATGCTACTAAAATTTAGAAACTATGCTTTTAATGACTTATTTCTGCTACCATCTCCTCTTTCCAACATCTGCTCACTCTCAGAACAGAACCAAAACCCAGGCTTGTACAGTAATACCTACTGATGATAATGCTCCCCTCCTGCTTGATAAAGCCTTAATGTAGTTAAAATTACTGTTCTAGCTATCTCTGAACCTAGGCATGATTACTCACTGGAATGAAACATTTCTGGGTTTTCAACTTGATCTTAAGTGATTAAGACTATGCAGCTTCAGCTCAAAACAGAACAAAAACCAAACCAAAACAAAAACCATGACAAGAATCTGATGGAGGGTCTACAAAAGAAAAATAGATATGCAAAGGTAAGCAAACTATTATTTATTCAATTTCATTATAACAGAAGTAACCAATGAAATTCCTAGGATTTGCTAAAACAACAACAGAGGAATGGAAGTACTTTCTCCACACAACACTGAAATCCTATAGCCTCTACCAGACATGTTGTGGAAGCTAGAATTTAAGAACTGTATAAATTGGTGAAGGTATCTACTGATAGTTATTAAGTTTAGATACAAACCTTAACTAAGGAACTGTCTAAAATGATGATTACTGGAAATAGCCAGTGAGTGAGATTTATTTCTAAACTGACCACTGGTGAGGACAAACTCACTAGGTAGACCTTTACGCTCACCCAATTAACAGGCACAGATCAATCCTATTGAAGTTTCACAAAGATAGCTGAGCTTGCCAAATTTCCACCACTGAAGATGACAGAATTCACAAACTGAACTGACACTGCATCACAGTTAGGGATTGTACCATCCTGAAAGAAAAATGTCAGGAGATGTGCGCTTGTGTGGAAAACAGTACATAAATCTAGACTGGCTCACATATGCCAAGCACAGCCAAAATCAAATCCCATAGAGGAAGAGCAGTAAGCTCAATTCCCAAATTGTAATCTGATGTAAACTGTTGAAACATTTTTTTTGGTTTTCATGTCTGAGCTCTACTAGGGCTCTGGAGTGTTTTGGTAGTTATTCATAAAGTCATGGGGGATTTAAGGTCATGAGTATCAATGGAGAATTCTTTGAATCACTGTCAACTTGGGTGCTAACAAGCTATTGTAGAAATGAGGGTAATTACTACATGTGCTGGCAGGTTCAGCTAGGTCTGTCTCTATTCAAATTATGACCATTTCTGTGAGAAATGGCATCATAGGACAGAGGTTGTCCTGGAAAGAAGTTTTAACAGAAAACCCTATGAGAAATTTAAACTGAGGTTTTCAGCATTGCTAATCTTTCTTGGTTTACCAATTAAGGCAAACCACAAGTACTCTAGCAAACAGGAATGAAAGGGAAATATTTTATACATTTTCTATGCATGTTTTTATAAATAAGAACATCTTCACCACCGAACTTTAACCCATACATCCACTTCCACGTTTCTTTATTACCTCTAAGTCACTGTTTGCAAATAAAGTAACTTTCTTTCTTTCTAGTAAAAGCTGTTTCTTTTCAAAAAGGAAAAGGTTGTGTATTGTTGTTTCCTAAAACAACAAACAGGGAAGTAAAATAGAATTTTACTAGTAGTTATGCACATGCAGTACCTGCACCTGTATTTTGGACTTTGTATGTGGCATTAGAACATGACAATATATATAAACCATTGCAAAAATTAAGACTTTTTTTGGCAGATCTGTGTTGTGATAAAACCCACTTACATTTGTATCTCCATTGTTTATAGAAGGTTTAATCTTGGAATAAGGTTACTCATGATTCTCCATGCAAGCAGCACAGACTTGGTAATGTCTCTGAGCCCAGTCCCTTGCTATGACAGATACTAATTCCACAAAATATACCAAGACCCATTTTAAAACAGCTTACATTGTTTGCCACTGTGGCTTTTATTAAGAGTTCTTGTGAAACCTTACTAAGTGCTCTGAAATGGTTCTTGAATTTTAATCCCCCATTTATTAATGAACCATTTATACCCATGTACTCTAGTGCCAGCACTGTCTTTAATCTAAACTAAATCTTCTCATGCTTTGGAATTTATCTCTACCAAATATATCAGAGTAGGCACATCCAACCATTTTGAATTTTCATCTGCCTTTCATCCTATTTATCTTTCGTTTACCCCTCTCAAAGTTTGTTCTAAAACCTTGCAAGTTCCTGAGGTCAAACTAACAGCAAGTCATCCAAGCCCGTCATTTGTTAAAACAACCATTCCAGGTTTGCGAGTCCCCAGTAACTTTGCAGAGCAGCAAGATCAGCATTCTTATTACCAGGCCTATGACTTTGTGTGCCAACTCTTCTGGTACTCTACTGGAAATCACCTAGTTTTCTTACTGGAACGTTTGGCTCAGGAGTATCATTTTCACCTCAGGTCTGCTGACTTGTACTTCCACAAGTTCAGCCTCTTACCTTTACCTCTATATTCAGCTTCACCAACTAATAAGCTCAAAGCATTTCCTCATCCTAGGTGAATTCCAAGTCATCTTCAATTTCTATGCCTTAATTCAAAGTACAAAACGTCTTATTTTCCTTAATAGGTATATGTCTGGTTCAAAAGCACATTAGGAGTGCCTTTTTTACAAAATGTATAAAAGAATAAAAAAGTCAAGCTTTTGGCCTCATGTTCCTGGGAGAAACATTAATATATATAGCTGTATTTTGGTTTAAGCTAGATTTTATCTGAACCAAAGCCAACAGTTAAGTGTCCTCCTATTTAAAATGGGCAAACCTGATGGACTTTTTTCAAACACAGATCAGGTTCAAGTCCAAACTACACTTTTTTCAAATGGACCCTTGACACTGTGGTTCATTTAAAGAAGTTTCCTGCTCTGATCAATTTCCCCTAAATGCTTTCAGAATAAGTCAAAGCCAGCAACATGCATATTGACATTTTTCCAGTTTGTTTACATATCAGAAGAGGATACAATACTTATTCATACACAGTCTTTAGAAAAAGGAAGTGCAAATGCTATATATCCACATATATTTAATAAGCCACCTTTTGTATAAACTGAACTGGTTTATACAGTTCACTTGTGCTTTAAACCACTAGTTTTTATTTAACTATTTTTGACAACCCCCCAGTCACCTCATTGTGCAGCTCTCCACAAGGAACACTTATCCACTCACCACAGACAGAGCCTCGCACTAATCTTCTTAAATGTGGTCTCTCAGGGAGGTAGCGGTATTTGCATCCAAAGATACTGAGGTTTGAGGTGTGATCTCCAAAGAAACGGAGCTGGCGGTATCTCTCCCCACAACGGTAACAGAAATTAGTGTTACACTGTGAACAGGTCATGTGGTCACACCCTTCTGTTCTCTGGATGTGGATCTGTTTGAGTGCAAGAAAAAAAAAGTATTAATTTTTCCCCCCACCCTAAGAACAGGAAAGTAGGCACTACCTGGTGAAGTCTGCATCAGATGAAGACACTGCAAGCAACCCCCTGCTTAAACGAACATTTGCATTAATATTGCAGCTGTCATAAGACAATAATGGTTTGCTAAGACATGTTTCAGAGCATCAAACATGAGTTAGTTGTTTCCAGATTTCCATATGTAATTTTCTATAGAATCCTTTTTTTAAACACTTCGTATCAGATGAGAATCTGAGTGATCCTTGCCCTCACTGAAAATTTGTTTTTCTCACTGAAGTAGACACATCAGCACCAAACTTTGCTAAATATAAAAGCAGTAAATACAATTGTGAACTCCAACCCTTCCGCACATGCCACTTGTGGCCCCACTCCCTTTCCCATTACCATCACAAATTGATTTGGCAATTTGTAATAAATAGAACGGCTCTGCTATTACACTGAATGATTTCAAAAGTATGAGAGGGTTTTTTTGGTAAAAAAAAAAGGATTCCACAAACCATAAAAAAGAATTACACCAGGCTTTCATCATGCCCACAGTGCAGCATGAAGCTGGGCTGTTTAGGTTCTACACACATCTTTCACAGAATGATACAGGTCGGAAGGAACCTCTGGAGATCTAGTCCAACCCCCTTGCCAAAGCAGCTTCACCTACAGCAAGCTGCACAGGACTGTGTCCAGGCAGGTTTAGATTATCTCCAGAGGAGGACATTCCACAACCTCTTAGGGCAGCCTGTTCCAGTGCTCTGTCACTCTCACAGTAAAGAAGTTTTTCCTTATGTTTAGGTGGAGCTTCCTGTGTTCCAGTTGGTGCCTCTTGTCATGTCACTGGGCACCACTGAAAAGAGACTGGCCTCATCCTCTTGATACCCATCCTTTAGATATTTATAAGCATTGATAGATTCCCTCTAAATCTTCTCTTCTCCAGGCTAAACAGCCCCAGGTCTCTCAGCCTACCCTCCTAAAAGAGATGCTCCAGTCCCCTGGAGGGGGAGACTTCATAGCCCTCTGTTGGACTCTATCCAGTAGTTCTTTGTCTCTCCTGAACTGGGGAGCCCAGAACTGGACACAATATTTCAGATGTAGCCTTGCTAGGACAGTTGAGGGGGAGAACCTCTCCTGACCTGGTGAACACACTCCTCTTAATGCACCCCAGAATCTTTCTGCAGATTGCCTGCAGAAATAGCTCCATTCCTGTATCTCAATGTACTCTTCTGCAAAACTGGTACATTTACCTACTTCACACAGATTTGGTAAGGCTTCAGTTTTAGTTAATAGTTCTGAGAGTCTAAAGAGAAAGGGTAGTCCTGGGGCTAAGTATTTAACTAAATCAACTACAATTACACAGCTACTTGTAAATCTTACCAAATGAAAATAGTTACTAGTGTGGTAACACACACTTTTCCTAGCTCGCAAAACTGCTAAAGACTCCCTAGTCCCAAGACCAAGCTCCACAGTAGAATGGCAGATAGAATTACCTAATAATTGAGGTTGAAAGTGACCCTCAGAGGTCATCTATTTTAACCCTGAGCTCCAAGATGGGCTAACTTCAATGTCAGATCAGATTGCTCCATGTCTCATCCCACTAGATCTTAAAAATTTCCAAGTATGGGTATGTGATAGTCTTTGAGAAACCTGTCCTGTGCTTTACCACTCTCTCTGGGAATACTTTTTTCCCTTACATCCAGTTGGAATTTTATTTGCTGAAACTTGCAACAGATGAATGACTGCCTTCTGAAATTCTTATCCATATCTACATGTATTTGTTTTGCA
>JAVSBS010020335.1:27142-41977 GCA_033124195.1 Coracias cyanogaster | reverse complement strand
TCAGAATCATTCATTCATTCAGATGCAGACACTGTCTTTATGAGGGAGTAACTGACTCATTCAGTTTGAGCAAATACAGTTGTGAGTGATATTCATGATCCCAACAGTCTCCTGGCATTAGCAAGACAAGACAAGCAATTGACAATATGCAAATGAGCTCAGATAAGACAACAAAAATAAGTCTCATTTTTGTGCGCAACCACACTTTTTACTGTAGTTCTAATTGTTAAAGTTCATTAAAGGAGAATGGGTATGTTGGAGGGACAGAGAGGAAAACAGATGCAATTAAGCTGAGCATTTCATGAGTTTACTGTTATTCTCTCTGGCCTCAGTTCCCTAAATGAGTTTTGACACAGCTGACTAACAGCTGGTGAGTTAATGACCAAAGGTTTATGCAGTGTGTTGAAGGCACATCACAGTGCGCACTAACATCCCTGTCAATGTTTTTAAAGGAGCAACAGTGTTAAGAGACTCTCTTGTAACAACAATGTCTTCTTTCGTGTGTGTGTATGCTGTAGCTGCAGTCCCTTTAACAGCGGCTCTCTGCCCAAATAGTGTGGGCATCTCCTCAAAGCAGGGGTTGCTTCACCACCTCTTCAAAGCAGGTCAGTGGTCATTCAGTTAGAAACCTGGGGACTTTTCTGATGTCGTATAGTAAGAGAAAGATGTAAACTAGTGTCATCCTGAATGTCTAGAGACTGAAGGGGAATCTTGATAGGGACCATATGGAAATAAATCAGACAACTAAGTGATGTTCAAAAAGTACTGAGCCTGGCTCGCCCCTGCCTTGCTTCATTTCCTGCCAAGTTGTTGGAATTAAGACTGCAACAGGATATCAGCATATCAGAAACTCAGCTGTTACAATAAGAAGAGCATCATTAAACTCCACACAGCTTCGTACCACTTTAGGATTTATTAATTTGTCCTTTACCTGCTCCCCATCCAATGAATTATCTTTGTTCTGTGATCATTTCTGGGCAATGTAGCAGATTAAAAAGGAAGCTTCTCTGGCTTCTTCCACGTTTTCAGTTTAATTACAAATACGATTGGTATGAAGAAACATCACCTAAACTGAAATTGTGTGAACATGCAGAATGCATGTCTCGGTTCTCACCCGCATACGTTGAGCAGCACCCACTGATTTTGCTGGCTATTACTCATAGTCTGCAAGGTGGGGTAAGTAATCAGACCCTTAGATTGCTATTCTGCATTTAAGCAACTCAGCTGGAGTGAATCCCTGTTCATCTGCTTGGGAGTGTTTGTTTTTTGCAAGCTTTTGCGTGTCATCGCTAACTCCATTAATCTACAGAAAATAGGAAACCATTGCCTGTTCAAGAGAAACACTAGCTTTGTTTAGCTTATTTCATCAGTAAATCCACAGGAGAGTTTTCAAAGCCGACTTCCACCATTCTTAGTTGTTTCTTCTTGCTCTATTTCACTGTCTTAAACCTCCAAGTTGTTGGTCAGTTAATGTGACAGGAACCCCGTAGGTTATGTTTGTTCATGGTAAGCATGTCTTCTTTCATTAGTCCAGCCTTAACAGCTGCAGAGTTTTAATGTCTTAGCCGCTGTAACACTGCAAAACAGCCTGTTTGCAATGAAGTGCTAAAGCAGTAAAAGCATGTGTTGGGGGCAGGGGGAGAGGCTCATGTATAGGCCTGAGAGGGAAATATTAATGTATGAAACCTCAGATCTTCTGCTGTTCTGCTGACTTTTATTTCTATCCCTATTCATTCCTGAATCTCAGTTATTTCCCTGTCTCCTGTAATTGTAGAGCTGAGTCCTGACCCTTTTGTTATTCATGTTGGATGTTATGGCTAAAGGTTTTGCTGTCACTCTAAGGAATTTGAAGACTGCACACACATTTAAATGTTTTGGAAACAAATTGGCTAGTCTTGAATTTAAAAGTCTGACTCTCAGCAGTGATACATTAAAAGTATTTTTCATTAGCTAAGTTTATCACTGTTCATTAAGATTTCCCTGTAATTGTAATTTTTCTTTAATTTTTTTTTCTGTATTTACCAGGCTTTCTTTGAATCTTGTCAGACAGTTTAACTTCCTAAATCAATCGGTTTGCCTATTAAAAATGTTTACGGTACTGCTTTGTCATCATTAAATATTCTTGCAAGTTAATTAGGAAGAGATTGCATCTTACTTATTCCATCTTTCAGGAAGCTGCTTCAAAGAATTCTCCAACTAAGCCAATTCCTGACAATCCTAATCCCAAGTGCCTAATATTTTTCAGTGATATTCAATTTTAGCAATCTGATATGGCCATTAAATATTGAAGGCCAAAATTAATGATACATTTATATAATTGTGCATAATTGTACTATTTGTCTTTGCAGAACTTTTTACAAGAGATGCATAAACAGGAATATTTCAAAATTATGGTGGAGATCAGAAAGTATTTTTTCAAATCTATCTACATGAAAGTTAAATATATCATTGCACATCAAATTTGGGTAAACAAAATTATACTGAACTGCCTAATATTACCCTAGATTTCCCAGTTAAGTGCACAGACATATGGTTTATTCATGACAAAAGTAAGCGTTCTCTACATTTATTAGGAAAATGATTTAACAATTTCTTTTCTTTTGCATCAACACATTTTCAGCATAACACAAGCATGCAAGCCCAAGAAAATAAATCAATTAGAATGCAACAGGGGACCTAATCTTTCTCCAGTTGAAGTTAATGGGAGTTCTGTTTTGAATTTGAACTGAAGTTGAATTTATTGGTAATAGGATTAGGCTAAAATGCATATAGTAATATTGCAAATTTCTTTTTAGGAAATTTAATTATAAACAGGATAAAATTATAGGAAATTATGTTTCATGACAGTACAAAATTTCTATTCATGCATAGGATAATGATTATTAAAGCTAGAGAACATATGCTTTGCTCTGTACTTGCTTCTTACAGTATATAACTGAGAGCTCTGTCCAGCTCATCTATAAATCATTTAAACAATGGAACTTCTACAATTTCTGCTGGCCTGCAGTATACTCTCCCACAGGATGTTTCCTATGAAATTAAGCCTAGATTTTCCTGTGATTTTTTTAAAAATGAAATCTTGAAGATAGATTATTAAAGCCTAACTATTAAAGTGAAGGTCAGTTTTGCAGAGGTTCTGGAAGTCTGAAGATTTCAGATACAGTCTCGTTGAACTCGCATGACTTTACGTGCCTACATCCCATTGAGATTTCACTTCAAACCTAAGTCCACAAAAACAGTTGCTGGACCCTACTCCATTCAGTAGATGCCTAATCTTCAGGGTTACTAAACTTTGTAGGTATGGAAGATTTCAATGTTATGATACCCTGCACGTGTGATGAACATGTGATGTGGGCCTAGGTTCATGCTTTGAAGGAAGGAAGACTCTTCCATCTCTCACCTTTTGACTTAAATTTCAGCCTCTGTGGTAGAACAGATCTTTCTGAAAAATACCCCTTACAAAAATGGGGAGTGAGGGGAATGGGGAAGAGGGGGTTTAGTTTTACATATCGGTCAGTTCCTCAGGTGTTTTTTCCGCTCATTGTGGCACAGATGCTTGCATGGGCCTCCAGAAGAGGATGAGACCAAGCTGAAGTAAATACTTGTAGGCAGTAAAACAGGACATACTCTTCTGGGGTGATAGTTCAGCAAACACTAGAAGCTGAGTTCTGTCTGTGATGCTTCTTTTGATGGTGCTCAGCACCATGGTGCTTCACTCCCTCCTATACTGATACCTTTAAAGTAGCTTTTCTTTTGCCTTTGTCAGTCAAGGGGCTAGACTTGACTGGTGTTTCAGAGTACAAGTTTATCTCTCTAACAATGAAGGTTTATAAACTTCTTCCAGAGAGTAGCTCAATGGTAATAGTCTTCATCCAACATAAAATAAATCAATTGCCTCTTTAGACTGTGTGAGCTCAGGCCTTCATCTTCCATCTCTAAGAAGGCTACCATCAACAGGGGACCAGGAGACTTTTGAAGGAGATGAAGGTTTCCCCACTCTCCACTAAATAATTGACTGTGCCCTTGTATCTGTCCTTTTTTCTTTTTTCTTTTTCTTTTTTTTCTCCAGGCAGCACCTGTATTAACTTACTTTGTCTTCTCTCTTTCCCAGGTAGCCTCCCTTGGAGTCACCACATTCACACTGTGTGCCCTCTGCATCGACCGATTTCGTGCTGCCACCAACGTGCAGATGTATTACGAAATGATCGAAAACTGCACCTCGACAACGGCCAAGCTGGCTGTCATCTGGGTGGGCGCGCTGCTGCTGGCCCTGCCCGAGGTTGTGCTGCGCCAGCTGGCAAAGGAGGACCCTGAATACAGCGGCAGCCCACCAGGGGAGCGGTGCGTGGTGAAGATCTCCACCGCGCTACCTGACACCATCTACGTGCTAGCTCTCACTTACGATGGGGCAAGACTCTGGTGGTACTTTGGCTGCTATTTTTGTTTGCCTACCCTTTTCACTATTACCTGCTCCCTGGTAACAGCGAGAAAAATCAGGAGGGCGGAAAAGGCTTGCACAAGGGGGAACAAGCGACAAATTCAGCTGGAAAGTCAGATGAACTGCACAGTGGTGGCTTTGACCATTTTATATGGGTTTTGCATCATTCCTGAAAACATTTGCAACATTGTGACTGCTTACATGTCCACAGGGGTCTCTCGGCAGACTATGGACCTCCTCCATCTCATTAGTCAGTTCCTTTTGTTCTTTAAGTCCTGTGTTACCCCAGTTCTCCTTTTCTGTCTCTGTAAACCTTTCAGCCGGGCCTTTATGGAGTGTTGCTGTTGCTGCTGTGATGAATGCATCCAGAAGTCTTCAACAGTGACAAGTGATGACAATGACAATGAGTACACCACAGAACTGGAGCTTTCTCCTTTCAGTACCATCCGTCGTGAAATGTCCACATTTGCCTCTGTGGGGACTCACTGTTAATTGACCTTAGGACTTTATTTCCTGTATCTTTTTACTTTTTCTTTTTTTTTTCTTTTAATGTCATATTTTTATTTTCTTGAAGGAAAATGCAAGGAAAAAAATATTATTGAAAACTATTCTGGAAACTAGTCTGCATATTAACAGTTGTGCTTTGGAAAATGATTCGTTTGGTTATTAGAAAGGGAGAGAAGAAGAGCCAGCATTCTGTTTTAAATCATGTTATTTTGTATGGTGCTAGGATTTTATTGTTTGGGGTGGAAAATCCATATCAATCCACTTTTATTTAATTCCATAGTATTTTTTTGATAATCACTGTTAAATGATTATATAGACATTGTGGTTTTTGCAAGATGTTTCATGTAAAAGATGTGGTCGAAAGTATTTGAAGGTAGTTTTAAGCCAATTACTGTACACTATTGTGAGAGGACTTGGACTTCAGAAAATTTATAAAGTAGCATAAAAATAAATAAGGTTTTATTCTTTAACTTCATTGTCATCTGCATTTAACAAGGACACCTATAAGTAGCATTAAATTCCCTTAATAAGTTAAAAAAAAATTTTTGCTTTGCATAAAATAATTTAAATGGCTATATTTAATTTACCATTTGTGTACTTATCCTTGGAGGCTATAATTACAGTGTTTAAGGAAGACAGTTATAATGGTATTAGATTTACATGAGTGGTTTTTTAATGTATATTACGAGGGTTCAATGTGCCTCTTTGAGAATTTCCTTCTTAACCTGCAGGTATAGAAAACCTGAGTTATTTTGTACTTCTTACAAAGAAAGATTTTCTTTCTCACTAAATTTTGTCTTGTGTGGTTTCAAAATCAAGTTTCTTTCCAATTTGTTATTGGTTTTACATCGAGATTATGTCCTCAGTCTCTGTATATATAGCTCCTACTGGCTTCACTGAGAGTCCCAGTGCAGAGGCAGGCATTCTTTTGCCAGAGGTTTGATGACAATAAAAGTGAGGGACTGAAACATGTGGGGAGTGAATTCCTTCTTTCTAAAAGGTATAAACACACTTGGTTGCCTCGGGCTTGACCCAGAGCCCATTGCAGTCAATGGAAGGGTTTCCATCAATTTCAGAGGGCTTTGGATCAGACTGGCATCTCCTATTTATTCTGGGATATGTAGCATGAATATTAATCACAGGAGTTCTGTATACTGATTATAAATCATGCTGCTCTTACAGAGACTGCTATTCACTGGCAGCTCACAGCTCTGAAGCTGTTTTTGAGAACCACGGTGTGTTTTGCTGATGGCTTCTTGCTGTCCGCAGAGTTATTAAAATGAGGGTATGTCAACACTGCTAGCAACAGTGTGATATAGTAAAATCTAAAGTTGGTTTAAGCAAGCCAGGTTGGAGACTGGAAAGTGCCTATCTGTACCAGCAGAGCCTATTTGCCCCGCTTCTTGGCTGAAGTAGACAGGCTGTTCTTGGCAGGCAACCTGGCTCATATTTACACTGAGCAGTGGGCTGAAGTGTAGACACATGCTAAGGAACTGCGTTTATTATAATTAGCTTGTATTTTAATGCTAATTAAATAAATAATACAACTGGAATAGTATGTGCAGAAGTCAAATCCCATGCATTTGTCCTTTGAAATTAACAGTGATGTAACTGATGTAGTTTTATTTCCCATTGCCTGCCTCTAAATACCTTAACGAACTTGCTGTAATTTCTGGAAAGGAGTCTATCTTTTATTTGTAGATTCTGGACTTAATATGTTTACTCTTTGTATCTGCTTGGGCAAGCAGTATTTCTTCTTTTTCTTCACTATTTTAATCTATAACAATTTCAACTGAAAAACAGTTGAAATTAATTAATTTGAATATGAATCTAAATATACTTGTACTTGAGTGCTTTCTCTGACTTTTGAAACAGATATTGGGCCCTAGCAAAGCAAGCTGCTTTAAGCATAGACCTATATTTAAATATTTGTTTCTGTTTATGACTTCCTAAATTGCCTAAGTTTTTAAAACCCTTTTTAACATGGTCAATCACTCTGAAGACAGGGGAGCTGTCCCTTGTTTATAAACCCTTCATTGACTTCACATTGCTTGATTACATTCAATAAACTATGAAGGGGATTAAAGATAAAAGAAAAAAAAATACTAAAATCTCCTCACTGTGGTACCTGTGTCTCCTCAAATATATTCCCATCTCTGCATTTTGATTTTCACTGTTCTTTTTTAGGTGACAATATTTATAAAGAATGGGAATAAAATCTCCCTTTTTGTTCCTTGCTGAAATGTTTGTCTCAGCTGCCTTTTTAGTCACAGCATAAGCAGCGGCACAAGGACTTGAGAAAAGAACAGCAGAATGGGAGGAAGCACTTTTTTTAAAAAAAAGGAAATATAGAAATTACTTGGGAATATTAAATGGTCACACTTCTCTAATTTAGGTGCATGACTGCACCAGGGCAGGAAAAGTCCTGATTGCCATGGACATTAGGTGCTCCCAACTTCCCAGACTGCAGTGGACATGTAAGCTCTGCTGGCTCTCAGGTTAAGTGGTCTGTGTCCCAGAGTGGTGCACCTTGCTTCTCCATTGAAATATTTCCACAATAGATGTATGGTAATCCTTCTGAAGGAAAAACAAAAATAGCAAAAAAGACATTTAACAAGGCCTTGGAGAAGGTAGAATTTAAAGATCAATAATGCTGTGTTTGGAAATACGTTTTCCTGCATGTGTGTTGGAGCATTCTCTAGCCTTGTATTCAGTAGGGCTTCTTTGTACCAGTGTAACCTTGTCTTTTCTGCTGCTGAAAGAGCATTTTTCACAGCTCTTTCTCTCCGCTGCCTTGGACCCCCATAGCAACTGGACATGCAAGACACCGTTTTATTGTAATTTGTTCTTTAAATTTGTTAACTAATCCCACAGTAGCAGGTTTGCACTGTCACAACCATTCTGATGCACTCATGGCTTGTTAATGCATTTAAGTGTCATGATAAATGATTCTTTTTGTTAAAGATGGGATACTGCACGGCTTTTATTCCTACTTTTGGGATTGATGCTCTGAACTCCTTAAATTTTCCTGGTTTTTGCTTTTACTTTCTTTAATATTCTTGGAAGCCATTTCTGACTGATTTGAATCCAGTTCTGTAAGATATTTGTCTGTTAATAAGAGGGCATTTAATGGAGTGATGAATGAAGATTTGGAAATATTTATGGCAAGGACTTAATTCTTTTACATAAAATTGGGAGGCATGCAGAGTATGGTGATCAACATAAAAGAAGAGTGATGGAATGGCAAATCAGATTGCGAGGTAGGAAGACCTTATACCTCTCAGGTAGACATTTAATACATTAACACTTACCATTCCACCCCTGGTCCCATTAAGAAATTAATAGAATCATACAGTACCAGGTTGGACGTGACCTCAAGGATCATCTGGTCCAAACTTTCTTGGCAAAAGCATGGTCTAGACAATAATGGCCCAGCACCCTGTCCAGATGAATCCTAAAAGTGTCCAATTTGGGGGGAAAAATTAAAAACCATAAAACTCTAGTATGAGTTCCATTATGTCCAATGAGATAATGTTTCATGACCTGTATAAAAAATATGATCTTTGTGTAGGCCAAAAGCACAAATGGTAAATTATTGAAAAATATTGCTTAGTTAGAATAAGTGTCTTATTTTACCCTTTCCAAGATAAATTCCTGCATCCAATCTTAAATAACTCCTGCTCTTAAATGAGCTCTGTGACTTACTCAGCTCCTCTTCTGTCATTGGGACCCAGATGTAAAGTTGCTGCTTCAGCAGTTCTGAGAATGGGTCCTAAAAATAATGTACACATTTCCAATCAGGTTGTCCTACATGTCTTCATAAGAAATTGTATGATGTTAGGCTGCATGGTGAGACTGTCATATTGTACTCCTGGCACTCAGAGACAAACGAGATTCTATGAAACGTGAGTTGTTATTCAAATTCTGAGTAGCTTCCCCAGATTCATTAAACAAGAGTATTCAAAACCTCTCCAGGATCTCTGAGCCATTGTCTTAGGGACAGCACAAATACATGCAACTTGCCCTATGGGTGCCTAACTCATGTTGATATTCTCAGTTACAGCGCTGAGCTGCTTCTGAGCTTTTTTTGGACAGGTGACATTAACAAAACTTTCAAAACACTTAAATCATCCCCTTGTTACTCTGTTTGGAATTAACACTGAAGGGAAAACCTCCTCAAAATGAGTCTGTCTCCTTAGCTGGGCCCAGTCTTCTGTGTGTATGGAGAGCACCTCTAAGGTGGCTATAGACTACCAGTAGATAAAGGCTTAGCACAATAACATCAGCATATATATGTTTGCGCATGTTCTGATGAATCAAAAATTTAGATTCTTTTATTTCTAGGATGAAAGACCTAGATTCAAAGTCCTCCTCTGCTTAATAGCTGAAACTTGAACTTGGTTATTCAACATTCAGAAAGGCATAGCCACTGTGGTAATAGATACGCTGGTGAAAAGGTATTTTACCTCTCCTCTTGGAGTTGTTTCAACATTTTTGGCATTTAAGTATCAAAGTAGAACCTTCAACCGCAGTACCAACACTGCAGACCTAAGACACTGCGCTGTAGAAACTCTCTCTTTGGTTTACTCTGGTCCAGAGAATGTTTCTAAGGGGAGCAGCTGCTGTCAGAGAAGTGAAGAAACCATGACTCAAGAGTAGCCGACAGGTTGGTTGGTAAAGTGCTCAGGTGAGAAATGAATAGTTTTCAAGTGGCTACACTAACCCAGACATTTGAACCCAAGCCTGTTTTGGAATACATGTGCTACCCATGGCCTTACTGGTTTTTCTGTGGATTTTTGTGTCTCCTGGATGGGAAACTCCCCACCTGCCTAAGCAAATTGTCCGTTTCAGAGACACAGTGTCTGGAGAGAGTGTCAGGGAGAGCAGGCACAGTGGGTGAGCTTATACAGAAGGAAATCTGGTGCCTTGCTCATCTAAACTTTTCTCCTGCCCGGCTCGCTCTTTTCCACCTGTTGGGTTCTGAGGGGCTTTCTTCAGATAAGGGTATTTTTCAGGCAGTGTGGCAGCACTCCTGAAAGTTAAGCAGGACAGTGCTGGGCAGATGCCCACGTACATACTTTTGAGTCTCTAGGCTGCAATCCCTCTACCTCAGAAAGATTATAGCACGTATGTATGAGGCTGTGTATGACCTTTATTTGGGAGGGGAGAACCTATGAAGCAAACTGCCTGCACAAAGCAGGCTTATTTCAGCTCCGTAAGAGCCTAGGCCTAATGATTTGCTCAGATTACAAAGGCAAACTGGGACCTCAAAGTAGATCTTCTTTTAAATCTTCATCCTGAGAATATCTTTCTTATCTGCAGACTGGAAATACGATAAGTGACAAGTAAAGTCAATTTTCCTAATAGCACTGAGAAATTTGGTTGGGAGGAGTTATGCCAGACATTTTCTGTGGTAATGCCTCTTTTTTTTTTTCCTTGTCTTCTTCCAACCTTTCTTTTTCCCTGAAAATCTCAGCCAAAGTCAATGTGAGCAGATGATGTGAATCATTAAAACTTAACAGTATCCTACATGCACTGTCTCATGCTTCAGGAACTGTATTTTTTCACTGCTGTTTTGTATTAAATAAGGTCATTTAACACCTTTGCTTAGCAGATGTAAGACTTTAAAAAGCTTGGCATGTTTTGTAGTGAGTAAGAAACCATGAAAAGACACGGACTGAGATGCTCCAGGACACACAGGCATTTCTGCTATAGAAACACTGACTCATGTTGAGGGCTAAAGGTTCATCAAACAACCCAGAGCAGAGCTGTATTTAGCAATCTACTGCATTTAACCCCTGAAATCCAGGCTACCTGTTTTCCCTGTGATACAGTTTGGTAGGTTCCAGTTTTGGTTTTCAGGCAGTAAAAGTTGGGACAAAGACTCGCTGGCATTTTCAACATGTCCATGACAGTGTGTCTTCTACTGGAGACACATTGCCTGTGTCACATCACCTGGAGTGTCAGGATCCACGTGCCTGAAGCTGTCCGAGCCTCTTTCGAGGATGAGGTCGAAGATTTCTGTCATTGTGCGCTGTAGCTTTAGTTTTGCATCACAGCTTCTTATTACTGAAAAGTAGAAGACACTATTATCCTCACTAAAATGTTTGTGGGGTTTTTCTCCAACTAGAAATCTGGCCTATCAGAGTTACAGAACTCTCAGTTTAGAGCATTTAATAGAAGTGCTAGGGGCAGCATTATTAATTAAAGTAGCAGATAATTTATAGCTAAAGGGAAATCTTTTATGTTGTTACCTAGGTTTTAAAACTTTTTTCTCCTTTATTTTTGTGTGGTTACTAAGGTAATTCTTTTTTTTTTCTGAAACAAAATACAAAAAACCCACAAGCACTCATTCTTTTGTCTAGTTAGAGGAATTCCATCCTTAGCTTACATCATCTTCATTTATATCAACAGTGAATTTAGCCCATTGTTCTTCAAGAAAGGAAGCCAAAATACTCACACTAGAAACACCATAATGAGTAACTTGATCTTGAGGAGATTTGAATAGAATAAACTTTGAAGGCGAGGATCACAATGTAAAGTGAGAACTATATTTTTAAAATAATTATGATCTTGCTAACCTAATCTTTTTAGAGAGACAGGAGATACAGACAGTTCAACAATAGCTTGTGGATGAATTTCATAACTGTCATGAGGGACTCCAGAATACATATAGTCCGGAATAAATTAGTGCATTAGTCTGACCTAATAGCAGCTGGATATGCATGTGATAATCCTTACTGAAGACAATGCAACTATTTAAGTGAAGAAATAGATTTTAGCCTGTTAGCTATTATACCAGAGAACCAAATTGTTCCCTTCTAACCCAAACCATTCCATGATTCTATGTGCTTCCAATTTGATTTAATATATGTGTGTACTAGAAGAAAAATCTATTCAGTGTTTTTAGTGTTGTACAGGGAACATAAAATCTTAAGAAAGAAGTTATCCTATCTGTAACTGTAGCCAGCCGTTATACTTCACATTTTTTCTTCTAAATTCTTTCCTTCCTCTATTTTGAAGCAATTTCTCTTGGCTATTCTTATCAGTCCTTTCAATGTCTTATTTCATTTACTAGCTCTCCCCTGAGCAAGGGAAAATCCTCTTTTGTTTTTCTGATGATCAATTCTTTTAAATTGAGCTTGTAAGTAAGTCTCATTCATTTTGCACAATCTATCCACTGAAAAGCTTGAAGGTGAATAGTTCTTCCCTCTGTGGAACGTATTTACAAATAAGGAAGCTGCAGATTTTCTCTAAGCTAGCAGAACTAAAAAGAAATCTCATCAATCTGTATGAGGTCTGTGGCCAGAGTATCAGCATTAAAGTGTGAATTTCTAACAAAACTGGCTTGCCTACATAAAAACCATGGGGCTCTGACAACAGACAAGAGCACTGTCCCCTTGCAAAACACAAGAGCTTCCTACATAAGATAATGCTGACTCAGGTATCTTTATTTCATATGGTGGTTCTCTAGTGAGTGTCTATTTTAATCTAAAAAGGATCCTCTTGCACATTGTTAGATGCCTTGTAGCCTCTGAGCAAACTTTCTCATTCAGGGCTTCAATTAACAGCTATCAGTCATGAGCTTAGATTAAAACTTGTATCATTTAGATGGGGGTTAATATTAGTTTTTGACCTGTGTATGATACAGGATACATCTATGTATGCACGGCATTGTTTGAAGCTGCATCTGCAAGTTGAAAGGACAGGAATTTCTCACAAGCAATGCAGTACATCTGCATCCATCCTCCTGGTACTTGATGACAATTTGGTGACGGGTCTGTCAAATGCTGGAGCTAGTTTTAGGAGGTGTGCTCAGCACTGTCTTTAAAAAGCTTTAAATGGTAGTCAGTCTCTTAAACTATTAATTCCTCCTTAAGATATTCTTCTTTCATATGGAGAAAGACTTACCTTGGATTTTTGGTGATAGAAGAGGAAGAAAGGAGGAAGAAGAAAGGAAGAGAAGCTCAGATGTGGATTAGCTTGACTTCTATATTTTGGACACAATTCTCTAATTGTAACCATTTCTTAGCTTCCCAGGATTAAAGCAGATTGGGCACTGAATCCTTGACTCTAATACAGACCTCCATGCTGCTGCTGAGGATGGAGCCAGTCACCCTGGCAATGGAGCCCTGGAACGCCAGAGAGAATACTTGACTTTTATCCCCCAAACATGGAGGCCTGTTGCAGGGGTAAATCCATTCTGATAAATGGAGCATGGAGAGCATGCAGGTTAGCCTGCTTTTCTTAATGTCTCCATTTGGTGCTGAAATGGTTAACAATGTTAACATTTACTCTAGCAGAGCCTGGTTTCAGATGAATAGAGGCAGTTTGTGCCTTCTCAGTGCCTGTTTCAGGCTGTCCTCATCCCGCACAAGGCAGCACTGTATGTGTTCAGATCCTGAAGGTTCCACTGCCTGCAGGGCTTGACTTTCTTAACCTCTTTTTGGTAAATAAAAGGAAAGAAATAAAGTCATTATTAACTCTTTGAGGTTTGAGGACTTAGCTTTGGATACCTTCTTCCTCCTGGAGTATCACGGCAGCATAAATCAGAATTTGCAAGTGTGTCCACACCTAGCAACTACACTTAGAAGCAACTACACTCAGAAGCAACTACAGAGATCTGAACACTGCAAATCATATAAAGGAATGCAAAATCATGGATTTCCATTGAATCTGCCAGAAGGTAGTCAGCCAAGTGAAAAAAATACCCAAAATCTACCTCTTACTGCTTTCAGTGCACCACTCCCCTATTATAGAATAATACTTATTTTACTGTCAATCACAATATTACTGCTTAAGGATTCTTAAAATGTCATATTCTTTCTTTCTGTTTGTTTTATTTTTCTTTGTAAATTTTTTTTGTTCTATTATCCGTCTCAGTTTTTCTTGTCACTTGGAGAATTTTAATGGTTTGTGCTGTCATGTATACAGCTCACAGTGATCCTTGTTTAATAAGAGCTCAAGTTCAGTGAGTAAAAGGTGAGCTAAAGAAGCCAATAAGCACTTCCAGCTCACTAGACTACCACGTACATATGTGATTTGGTTCTTAACTGAAAATAAGTCAATATAAAAGCCAAAACATATAAAGCAGCTGGCCAGTAAACCAAAAGCTATCAGAATCTGGATGCTGGTAAATGAGCATTACTATGGGCTTCTCTGCTCCCAGCTGCAAAAGTCTGCCTTGGGATGGACCTGTCAAAAACACAGATGGAAGTCCCTTGGAACTTATCCTGAACATAGTGAAAAGTAGAATATGAGGTATTTAAAATGAAATATGCTGTGTTCAGCAGAGTAGCATTTAAAACACCAAGGCCTGTTTCGTCAGAGCATACCTGACCGGCTCTACCCTCAAGCCACTGGCCAGCTGTCAAGCTTTTGGCCTTGCTGGAGGAGAAAAACTCCTCTGTTGATTCTGGCATCTAAACCAAACACTAATGTCAACTTAAAAGTATTAAAAGATGAGATTCCATATGGGCAAAACTAATTCCATCTTGACACATTCCTAACAATTGCTAGCTCAGGCAGGACATTATGAGGGAAGATTTATGTTTGCCTCTAGAGAAAGCTTATTTATTCAAATTAAGAAGAAAGGTGAACTTGAGGCAAGGTTTGAACATTTTTTTTTATGCTATAATATATATGCTAACTAATTTGATGTGTTATATAGGAAGGAGGAATATTTCTTGCTTTAGATTAGAGTTAAATATTCAGTGACATAAAAATGTAAGGACAGAAAGGCAACAAACTAGGATAATTCTTGCATAATGAGCCCCCACAATTTCATCCAGTTACTCCAGTGCAGAAGTCCTGGTTCCATTGTAGAAACCAGAAACAGATCTAATTGTTCAGTCAAGGTGGAGACTCCTATACTTCCATGATACTCATTA
>JAVSBS010020335.1:0-27084 GCA_033124195.1 Coracias cyanogaster | reverse complement strand
TATTCAAATAAATCTAGTTATTGAAATGGAGTTGGCTCAGGTTGCACTGGAATAACTGAACACAGATTGGATCTCTTTCACACCCAGTTTCTGAAGCTGAACAGTTTTCTAACCTGAGGATCCATATGCTCATTACTGGGTATTTACATATGGAGTTTGATGACAATGCAAGATAATTACCAGAGTTCATTCCTCAGCTGAAACTCAGTGCTTCCTCCTTCTCACACATAGTCAATCTTCTTAGAAATATATTTTAAAAGTCTGTGCATGTTGCTCCATTTAGCATGTGTCTCTTGTGTGATCTCAGGATGGCATATCATTGTCATCTAGGCAAAGTATTTCCAGTGCTTATTTTTAAGATAAAGTTCAACAGTAACTTTTCTTCAGTCTGCCATAGGGGATTGTTTGCTGAAAGGCAACATCTTGTAAATAGCAAAAAAGCTCTAGCTGTCAATAACCAAGTTAATATAAATTTGTCAGGGGCATTTACTCTTCTTAGAATACTACGTTACAAAATATATAGTCTGCTCTCTTAAAGACAAAATCTACTACTTCTCAGCTATGATTTATGCTACTAATAGGGCTTGGAATCAGAAGCTGATCTCAGTTGTTTGGGTGTAGGAATATTACTCCAGGATCATTCTGACGTAAAAGAACCTTAATGGATCAGCACCAAAAACCTTTCGCAGAGTATCTAGGTGGCCGCAACCACTGCTCTATATCAAGACCAGTTCTCCTTGAGGCATCTGACAAAGCCCCTCCTGAATCCCCTTGCACAGCAGAGCCTTTCTAGGTGGCACAGGCTTGCAGCTCCTGCTGATGGCAATGCTTCATGCAGACCTAGTAAAATGCTTCTGTCAAAACCAGAAATATTATATTTCTATGGTGTGAATATGCTAAACCACAACAAGGGCAGAAAACTTGACTGTGCCATTCAATCTGTATCACCATTAGGGCTCTCTTAGGACCAAGTCCAGTCCCCCAACCCATGAAAATTTATTTTGGGAGAAAGAAAGAGAACACTTCTGACTGAACAAGCTGAGTAATTCTGCAGTTGTTATACTTTAGATGTGCTAGGGCCTTGGTGGAAATAGGCACTCAATCTTCTTTGTCTTTGACTCCTCTAATCTCCTTAGGCTATACTGATTTATACAGGCGATCTCTGCAGAGAAGCAGGTGCCTTTGTCACAGTCACCAAGAGCAGTCATGGTAAAAATGAATACATTTTCCATCAAGAAGATCCAAATTCTCAGAGGAGGAAAAAGGGGTGCAGGTGGTCAGGAGTAAGACTAGTGCAGTGGTCTTCAGTCGACTTTCATTTACATCAAAAAATTATCATCTTCTTGAGCACAAAGGGACAGCAGGGCTGGCAGCCTGCTCAGCCCCACAGCAATGGGCATGGTACAGGTCCGGAATCAGGAGCTCTGGCTGAGCTGGTGAGGGATGTTTCACACATTGCCTCCATCTCTGAAACACTTGGCTCTAGACAGTGCTGTTCATCTCTCACTTTTAAGAGTGCTAAAAGGTTCTCTCTCCTCTCTGTGGGGGGTGACCAAATTCAATTTAAGTGAGTGTTTTTCTGCTGAAGCACCAATATTTTTTGGTTGCTATTTGTTGATCTCCTTGTTACAAAGAGCAACCTTTCTGTTAGCCTAATCTAAATGATCACTTGGAGGCTGTGAAACTGTATGTCATTTTTAAGCTACTGTATCATGATGGCCTTAGGGAAATTCTACAGATGCCTTGCCACAATCCATTTCTTGCCCATGATGAGCTGCCAGGCTAGTTGCTTGGATTCATCTGCCACAGCTGTTTACCCCTTTGACCTCAAAGCTACAAAGGTATGGGGCCAATGGAATACAAAGGAGGCTGCCTTTTAGATTACCAACTATAAGAACTATTTTCTAACGTAAAAAGAGATAGGAGATAGTATTCTTCCAGCCAAATGGAACTACTTTGGTGAGTATTGTGCCTTCACCTTTTAATAATTTTCTTCTTTCTTTCTTTCCTTTTTCTGTTAACCTGTAGACATAGATAAATGAGCATCACAATATTAATGTGCTTATTAGTCTGGAATAATTTAAGACAGACTAATATCTCCCTGACAGAAAATTGTCAGCTCAGGTCTATCATGGCATCAGCTGTTGCAAGCTATTAAATTTCTACAGCAAACCTACTAGGTAGATACTTTGTTTTATTTATTTCTGCAGTTCAAACATACTCCATTTCCGTTTTGACCACAGTTACACCTATCTGATTGTGCATACTTATTTGAAGTTATTTATAGGTGATACTGTCCTTAGGTAAAAGCTCAGCATGCAAGAGCTGATGAATATTAAATTATAATTTGTCTAAAAACCAAAGGCAACAAATCTAGGTCAAAGCTACTGCCTTGGGCAAAGTCCACACAGGTTCTTTTGCATCACTGAATATTGCAGCTCCTGTCTTTCTGGTCAAAAATGTTTACAACTGATCAGGCAGGTGCCTTTTTATGCAAGGAGCATATCATTTAAAGGCGTCTCAAGAGGTAATTGTGCAATTCCTGGGCTATGCATTACTAAGGAAAACAAAATATTACTCCACAATATCCATTCATCTGATGACTGACGTTTGAGATGTGGGTTTGTGTTTACTGTTTGTCCCATCTTGAGGAGGAGACTTGCCTCTAAGCATTAGGTGACTGGTCTAAACAAAGAACTGGGGAACTTGAGGAGCCCCTCATGTTCTTACGTGGTGAAGTTTTTACTTGGTATCAAAAAATCCATTAAATGCCACTACTCTGTCATTTCACATTTATACTGGTTTGTGCTGCATAACTGCTAGTTTCCTGGTCATCCACACTATGCTTGTACCACTCTATTCACGGTCTCTCCTCTGGGGTGAATTAATTCCCTTCTAACACAGGCTAGTTTTCTTCTGAGGCCACAGAGAGTATGACTGAAGTCAGCCTTCTGCAGAAGGTGCTAGCTTTGAACAGTAAGAATGTAGGCACATCCACACCAGCTGGCTTAGGAGTCAAGGTTCATTCCTTCACAGCCTTCAAAGACCCTGTAAGCCCACCCAGTGAACATAAAGTGGATAATTTTGGAACCTGATGGCAAGGATATTAGAATTTTAAAATCTGGAAAATTAAAAACTAAGGTTTAGTTGTTTTATCAGATGAAGTTGATTAAGTAGGAGAGCTGCAGCAGGAAAAGACTGTCCACTGCCTGCCATTCTCTCTCTTCCCTTACAAAAAGCACTCAGTTGATGTAGGTTTTGCATTCCTTTAAGTGAAGGATAAACCTACAACCATGCAACAGGTTCCTCTGTTGCAAGAGACGGTTTGCCCCATATAGCTATTCTGAAAAATTAATGCCACTATGAAGAATTCTTTCTCTTCCTTGGCATCCTCCGAAGGTGTGGGAATATGTCCATGCCCTTGTGTCTTATTATGGATTTGAAACTTTTTTTTTTTTGGTTGTATGCCTTTAGTAGTAATTCACAATACAATTAACTCTTTATTTTGGATTGATAGCATGACTAGGACAGGGAAAAGCAGACAAAAAACATCATAAAACTACAGTATAGTATTTTTTACCACCGTAGTGATGTTTTTATGGTATGAAGCATTACCACAGTGTTGAATTGTTCCCTCTTTGCTGAAAGACGGGGAGAGACTATGATTTTCTTACGCTTGAATTATGTGTTGCTGCTTAGTGAAATATGCAGTAGTAAGGTTCTGCAGGTCACCACTGTGACTTAGTCTTGACAGTGAAAATAAAAGAACTACAGCTCTTAAAAATACCAATAAACATTTTAAAGCATCAATTTCAACAGGAATGTATCTCATACAAGGTGTCATATTGTGTGTCACAGGATGGCAGACATTCCCAAGTGTTTTGTTTTCATTCCTTGAAATGTCTTTGATTGCCAGAGGCTGCAAATGCCTTCAAATGCTTGTAAAAGCAATGTTTATATATACAGTTATAAGAAATTTTTATAACAATAAAATATTTTTATATTTATTACGTATTTATTATTCATGTACTGCAGAAGTGGCCCAAACAAATGCAACCTTTAGTTCTATGTTATTCTTCTTCCCTTCCCATACTAGAGTTCTACCCCTGTGCTGTAGCAGTCACCTATATTTATCTTACTATATCCCTCTATTAAATTGCAAGAGAGGAGGCTGCCACTTTAAAATATCAGAAAGATCTGAGTTGTCTGACCCTACAAAATAGCTCCATGTTGATTAATGACCTTACAGATCACAACAGAATTGTAGATAGAAGTATGTATACAATGTTGTCAGGCTCCACAAGTCTCTGTGATTTTATCTAATCAGTCGTCAGGAATCTCAATGTTGATTTCATAAGAGTGAAAGAGAAATGATGAGCCCATGTTGATAATAATTCATAGTTGCTTGATGGAGATCTCATGAAACACAACAGAAAATACTCTGAATCCTTTTGAAAGCCATACTAAAGGCACGGCAGGAGCTTAAAAATTTGTCCAGCTGTTTCACATAGCTTTAAACATAAACCTTGTAGCTTTCTATTTTTTTTCTTGATGGTACCTTTTCATGAGGTTTTCGTGCTGGGACACAAATTTAGTCATGATATATCTCTTTAAATTTAGCATCACATGTGCTAAGCTAGTGTGTATGAACACCATACACAGTGCTACAATCTGATATCTCAACATAGACATGGGAAATTCTTACACTACCTGATTTTTAAACTGCTAGACATACATATATGGCTTATACATAGTTAGGCTAGACCAAAATATACAAAAATATGGTCAAGACTTGTGCTTGAAGTAGCTTATGTGAAGATGAAACCAGGAATTCTAAGTTTCTGAATGGTGCAGCTGAAGTGGTGGGATATAAAGAAGATGACTGAAGTAGGTAGCTGAACAATCCTTGTGTCTAAACAGGATCACTGTGGTTTGCCCATATGGTCCCTGCTTTAAGGTAGCCGTAGAAGGGAAGTAAAGATGCAGAAAAGAGATTAGGAAATCTCCAAACACATGAGCTATGTGGTCTAATGCATGAATCAAAGACATAATGCTGGTAGTGATTAATACTCGAGTGAATGAAGTGAGAGGTTATTTCTACAACACAATGTAATAGAAAAACACTTAGTATGGTGCCTAAAGAACTGGCAAGTGTCAGTATTCATGACAAGAGAGTCATGAATATGTCATTAAGCTATTGGGTGTCTTCATCCTATTGGTTACATATCACTTAATTGCTATTCTTGCTACTTGCTACCTTGTTTCAGTAAGGATATCTGACACAAGCTAAATGATTGAAGCTGCAGGAGTTCTTGACTGATGTGAGAGGAAGACTCTAGAACTGTTGATATTGTGTAGTATGTAAAGCAGCTGACCAGGAATGGCCAAGGACTCTGGAGTGCCAGTAGTAGCCGCTGGGAGAGACAAGCCAATGCAGAGATAAAAAGAAAACAGCAGTGGAAACCATAGCTGTCCCTAGCTGATTGCAAACTCCAATTGAAGCTTATCCTGTGAGCAGAACATTTATTAGATCCCCTAACCGGTACAGATTCTCTAGTGTGTAATAAGATGAACTCACATGACAGCCCCTCTATCATCCAAAGTCAATAATATCACGCCCATTTACAACTTATTTTCATGGCTTTGTTGCTCTGTCAAATTTGTTTGAAATTATTAGATGGATTTAAAGGATGGAACATTGGCTGTTGGGAGGACTGATTGTGTGGACAAGTACACATATTCAAGCGCTTAAGTTTTGTTGCCTTCAGAACTTTGATTTTAAAGGCTATTTAAGAAAAAGTGAATAAAGTCTTTCCTTGAAGTCTGAAGTATTCTGTTTTCTCCCAAGACAACTTTTCAGTGAAAGGTTTCTCTTTAAAAGGTGATAGTTCATGTCTGCCATGGAAATTGGTGAGGTCACCAAAGGTCTCTTCAAGCTGCAGACACTGTGAACGCTTTGGTTCTTTTTAACCAAATATACTATTTACTCACTATACTCTTTCTATAATATATCTCTTTAGATTTTCTATAACATTTATTAAATCTGTCTAGATGATTTAAAAGAATTCCTGACTCCCTAAGTAGCCACGATAAAGAGAACGAAAATACCTGTGAAAAATACATTAAACAGTAGTAAAAGACTTTGCTTGACCCTTCAAGTAACACACACCTTTTTGACCTTCACAGAAAGTTTTATCTGCATCCAGATTTGGGCATTGTAGGACACAAAGTCGAAATCTCTGGATGAAAACTTTGACTTTTTACATGAAAAGTGAGTTTCTTAGTCCTTTTATTTTAACTGAAGAAACCAAATGAAGTTACAGATATCAAATAGATCAAATTCCTCTTAATGAGAAAAGAGACTGAAGAAAAATATTTAAATGCATGCCTACAACTTTCCTGATTGTGCTTCCAATAATTTAATGTATGTACATTCTTTGATGATGAAGCATCTTCTGCACTCAACCACCTTGGAAGATTGTTGTGGTTTAGGCCCAGCTGGCAGCTAAGCACCATGGAGCCGCTCGCTCACTCCTCCCCCACGGTGGAATGAGGAGGAGAAAACATAACAAAAGGCTCCTGGATGGAGACAAGTACAGAGGGGGCTCACTCACCAATTATAGTCATGGAAAAAACGGACTAGACTTCTTAAACTAATTTATTACCAGACAAATCAGAGTAGGATAGTGAGCAATAAACTCAAATCTTAAAAATACCTTCTCCCCACCCCTCCCTTCTTCCCAGGCTTAACTTCACTCCTGATTTTCTCTACCTTCTCCCTCTGAGCAGTATGAGGGAATGGGGAATGGGGTTGTTTTCAGTTCATTACACATTATAACTACCGCTTCTCTAGCTACCACTCCTCTCTCCTCAGAGGGAGGAATCTTCACACTCTTCCCCCACTCCAGCATGGGGTCCCTATCACAGGAGACAGTCCTCCACAAACTTCTCCTTCCCATGGGCTACAGCTCTTCATGAACTTCTCACCATGTGGGTCCCCCACAGGGTCACAAGTCCTGCCAGCAAATCTTTTCCAGCATGGGCTCCTCTCTCCATGAGTTCACAGGTCCTGCCAGGAGCCTTCTCCAGAGCAGGCTTCCCACAGGATCACAGCCTCCTTTGGGCACATCCAACTGCTCTGGTGTGGAATCCTCTGTGAGCTACAGGTGGATATCTGCTCCATTGTTAAGCTCCATTAGGTAGGGTGAGACAGCCTGACTCACCATGGTCTTCATCACAGGCTGCAGGGGAATCTCTGCTCTGGTGCCTGGAGCACCTCCTCCCCCTTTGTCTTCACTGACCGTGGTGTCTGCACAGTTGTTTATTTCACATATTCTCACTTCCCCCTACTGCTGCAATTGCTGTCTTACAGCCACTTTCCCCTCTTCTTAAATATGTTACCCCAGAGGTGCTACCACCATCACTGGTGGACTCAGCCTAAGCCAGTGGTGGATTCATCTTGGAGTCAACTGGCATTGGCTCTCTTGGACATGGGGGAAGCTTTTAGCAGCTTCTCACAGGAGCGACCTATGTAGTCCCTCCCTCACTCCAAAAACCCTGCCACACAAATGCAATACAAAGATTTGGACTGAAATATTATGTGAAATAAACAAACAGAGAGATTAAATGCCTTTAAAATGTGTGTCTAGCTACAGGAGTAGGCAAAAACCTAGGAGATCTGATAGGTGTCTTGCTCAATCCTCACTTGCAGGATAGCCCAGGGACACACCCAAGTGATAATAGCCACCTGTCCAGTTGGGTAAAGCTGCAGCACGTTCCATTTCTATTTACAACTTGACTCCAATATTACAGAGATTGCATGTCCAATCCAAATCTTACCTGCAGTCTTGAAATATACCCACATAGGTGTTTTTTGCCATTCCTGTACCGCTAAGTAAAAGAGCTGGAATATCCCTCGCCCTGGATATACACTGACCCTTTGGTTTATCATAAATTGGTTGTTGCATAGGAAAAATCACTATTATGTGGCAGAGAACTTCTCTCACTTGCTTTTCAGCACTGCTTGGCTGGCTACACTGCGATAGAGGATATTTTCCTTTCAAATAGTGTATTTAATAGTTATAGAGAATGACATAAAAACTCTGTAAAATCTTTTGTATCATAGCTGTTCTTAGTGGCCTCAGACAGATGGAGTGGTTTTAAGATATTTAAATATTGCTTAAGAATGTTATCTCTTAACTATGTATTTCTTATTTTTTGTTATTCTAACTCCCTGCTGAAAATAAAATTGCATCTGTTTCTCCATAAGACCATTTGTTAATACACCTGTCAGCTTGCTTTCTTCTAATGTGTTATTATGTTTGTTTCCTCATTAAAACTGAAAAAAAGAGCAATAATTATGTTGATATACTTTTTTTAATACATTAAAAGCTGGTAGTTTGAATAGTAGATATTATTTTTTATCACATGCACACTTTGAGAACTGTAACCACTCTGCTTTCCCTATTCCTAGTATTTACTAAAGCATGTATTAAATTCAATATCCTAAAGAACTCACATTTTAATAAAATAAAAGCTTAATCGAGCAACAAAACAACAGATTGTTTTGTTGTATTAGACTTTTTGTGCAGAGGAAAAACTTGGAGTATTTAAATATATTAGATGCTGATCCAATAGTGCAGAAGAGCTATATCTAATGAAAATCAGCCTTCTTTAAATTTCTTGCCTCAGTGAAGCTTTGTTTTATTTTTATGAGGTAGAAACCAAACCACACTTAGATAAACAATATATTGTTCATGCTGAAAGGACATAAACACAGGTTAGAGAACTATTTACTTTTACTGCATATAGGCATAGCTATTTATTCTTTTTCAGTTGTTCAACTCATTTTCGCATTTATGTCCTACTATAGACTATCCCAAATTATTTAAGCACATGATTGAATACCATTAAAATCAATAAGACCCAAATACATAGTTAAAATTAAATATGTTTAAGTGTTTTTCTTGAGTAAAACCAGCCAAAAAAATATACCTTTGACAGAAAATCAAAACATTAACACATCAGTGGTATCAATGTTTGTTTCTCTCCTGACTGTTGATTGCCCAAATCTGTTCCTCTCAAAATCAGCAGTAGAACTGCCACTCACTTGAATGAAGCAAGATCAAGGCTGTGGTTTTTGCCGAGGATTAATGTATTCCTTATGAGTGTACCTGTATTGCCCATCATATATATAGGTGTAACAATTTAAATTATCAATCCATTACTATTTAGCCGTTGTTATGTCAAGAATGATCAAAGAGCACTTCCAACCCCTGAGAGCTGCTACAAATCCATGTGCTCTACTGGACTCAGTTTTTAAAGTAAAGCCATAGAATTCCAGACTGGAGAGCAGCTCACCCAGATCAGTAAGTCACAAACTATAACAATCAGCTGTAGCACAAAGATTGTGTATTAATATATTTTTGCATATCAGATTTTTTTTTGTACCTAGATTATCCTGTGTTCCCAAAATTCTGAATACTAAAGACTTTGCAGTTTTGACTCACTTAACCATATTGCATGTTCTTCTAAACAAAAACCACACTAGATGCATACTCATGTGCATCCAAAAAATATATCAGTACAAAATTTTTTTAATTTAAGAAATAACTGCAAATCTATGCAATCTCCCCGAGGAAATCTTTAAATAGGAAAATAAATGAAAAGATAAAATTTCCTTGCATGACTGATTTCATCATAAATGGAAATAAAGTTTTACACTTAAGCTCTAAGAGCAATCTTGAAGAACAAACATTTACTTGAAAAATTCTGGCTCTGAAAAGAGATATGAAGCAAAAGGAGTCCTATCACTAATCACATAGACTCATTTATTTCCCAATAGTAATTTGTAGGCTTTACCTGCTATAATACTCCACATCAGATTATTTTGATTTGAGCTTCGTACATGTAAAACTGTATTTCTCAAAAAGTGGCTTGAAGTTTGTCAGCATTGGAAATCTTGTGACTCTGATTCCACAGGATGAAATTCTGGCACACAGAGCATTTTCTTATTGATTATAATCTGGTTTTTTGTTTCACACTTGGAGCATATTATTTATATCAATTGTACTGTTAATGTCAATTTTGTCCATATTATTACTATTTATTATTGTTGATACTTATGCTGTAATGATACATTATAACCATAATATTCAATAATGTGTGGTGAAATGCCATAATATAATAAAACAACACCAATAGTAATAATGATAACGGATAAATAATTAATAGCATTTTTATGATACTCAAAGCTTCCAATCAGAAGTGAAGTCTCATCAGGTTCTAGAAGCACTTAGAAGGCTACACTTTTTTCTTTCATAAAACGTATGTATAAATGTTGAAACAGGGCAAAACATGCCAATCTGTAGAATTCCTAATCAATGCAGATTGTAAATTTTTCTAACCTCAGGATTCTTAACGAAAAATGTATCTCTGTCATGATGCATTTTGTTGCTTATTCTCACTCTTATGCAGTTTGGTTTCCCTGATAAATGGCATTAATCCTGCTCTGAGGATGAGGCAGCACAGCACTGGGGAATTGTTTCTCAAGGCCTTTCTGGAGCACCTGCTCCTCCTGTTCAGCCATTACAGATAGTTTCACACAGTCTCTCTCTACTAGGTAGACTGTTGGGCTTACTGAACAATTCTGATAACTTTTTTACCATCTGTTGCTACCAAGGATAACTGTAAACAACTATGTTGCATAGGTGTTGCCTTAGGAGTAAATATAAAAGCCTTTAATCAGAATTATAGGGAATTTTTAAAAGCCCCCCAGATTGTGCCATGTCTTCAGGCAGCTAAGAAACAAAAAGCTCACAGTTTTCCTAATTGGAATACTAGAATTATTTAAAGTGAATACAACTCCTGGATTTCTCCTGCCTCAGAGTATATTCCTTTGAAAACCTCAGCCAAGGGCTTTAATAATTTAAATACTATCTTCCTATTTTTTTTATTTTTTTTTTTTTTTTAGTCCTGTAGAGTAGATCATCTCAAATATCAAAATAAGTAATAAAGGCCTGGTGGCATTGTGGACAGATGGGACACATGGGCCTGCCTGACCTTAAACCTTGGTATTTAACATTTCTTATGTGCACAATATGTGAGGAAGATTCCTTTTCCCTGGTATAGCTGAATAAAATGGCTGAATTAGGAAAGGTGGGGGAAAGGGATGGTATACCTGGCTCAAGTCATTAGCTGCTCTCTACTTCACCTCAATCAGAGCTCAGCTTAAAAAGAAACGAGTTGGCTCCTGTGGGAGCACCAGGAATAAGCAATATGCACAGGTGTTGGTAGGCACTGGAGGTCCAGCTGGAAGAGTGCTGTGCTTCAGAGAGGGGGGAAAAGCTGAGATGTGTACCTCATTACTGGGGCTGTGTGGTGTCCTGACAACCTGCAGAGGCCCCCAAGAGAAAAGTGTTAAAGCTGAATTATCTCACTTCCCTAATAAATGGGGCCAATAGAGAATCCCCGCACCACAACTCCAAAACTTAACTGCCCAAAAACCTGGGGAAAGTTGATCCCTGGATTACAAGACTTGGGGCTGCAGGTTTTGCCAGCCCACAACACTGATGTAAATCAGAAATACTGACTGTCCTTTATATATCGGTCTGAAGAGTCAGCTCTAACTCAGGCAAACCACGAGAATTTCTAATTTCTTCCAAATTTCTATTTGTTGCAACTCAGCTCCAGTTCTGGGAAAGATACTTTTACTATCTATCTGTCTATTTGTCTATGTATCTATCTTTTCTGCACCTATACTAGATAATTAGGGCAGCCGTAAGGTACAGCTTAGAAATGTGGGCTCAGATGAAGCAAAGTAAACATTTTCATGCCTATGTGAGTAATATATGCCTCTCCAGGAGCACTCTAGTCATTAGTACTCATATACTGTGCTGCTACATTTTCAGAACAGTCCTGGTCACAATTATCTTCCAAATTTCTCCCTGGAATGACTAGGAAATACTGTTCAGAGATCATTCCCAGACGCCTTGCACACATTTCTTCTCTGAAAATTAAAATAGTTAATAGTACGGATATAGGCTGTTCCACATCAATTGGCCTCATTGCCAGGGTATGCTCATCTTAGGTGTCTTTACTTTATTCATATTTTCTTGAAGGAGGTGTGCTAGTTGAGCTGTTCAGGAGGCAGCTGTCTCAGTAGAGGTTTGGGATGAACCAAAGTTCTTGGTTGGCGATACACACACAGCTTTGTGGTCACAGTTCATGACGCACAGGGCTGTAGCTAAATGAGGAACCCCTTTGTCTCCAGCTTTCGAAGTTTTTACAAAAGTGCAGACAAAAATGAATAAATATCTGTTGGATCCTCTGTGGCTTTTCCTTTTCTTGTGACTCATTCTGTTTTTCATGTACAAAACAATGCCTGGCAGCCTGACAGTGGGATATGGGATGTAACTGTATTTTCTCCACCCAGCTATTTGTAATGAATCTAAAGGGAAGATCATTAGCCAGAGGACAAGTGTTATGCTGGTTATGGTAGAAACAAGAAAGGCTGTGTTTTTTTAAGTGGGGGAGAATGGCAACGCTTTCACGGTGAGTAATGTGAATGTCTCTCAGTCTTACACATATATAATCCAAGAGAAGAGCAGAGAAGGTTCCTCAGAGCCCTGACACAGCTGGTTGTTCTTCCACACTGAAACACTCTGGAGATTGCAGTCCAGACCCAATTTCACATCTGCACTAGTTTGAAATTCACTTGAATTCATTTTAGCAACCTTTACAGATAGTCTGGGGAGGGTTAGGAGTCTTCGTCATTGGAGGTCTTCACCACAGCTTATACAAAACACCTGTTCCAGACTGATCTAAGTGTAACAGAGTCTGCCTTGGGCCAAACACTGCACAGCTGATTGAGGTCTCTTTCAGCCCTTTTTAAAAAGTTTCTATGAATGTAACATAGCTGGGTAAAAACATGAAAAGAATAAGGCCTTGACTAAAGTCTGAAGAGAAACTTCTTTGTATATTCATTCCAGACTCCAGCCAGAGTCAAATATGCATATATAATGTATATGCATTATACAATCTAGTAATAGCAGACCATTTTTAGAACATGTTGACATTTTGTGGTATCAGCAAAGTCAAAGAGATTTGAATTGCTGGAAGACAAACACTTCAGTATTTTTTTCTATCCTCCCCCCAATGCTTTGATAAAGAACTTACATGTGGAAAAGTAAGATAACCACATAAATTTTAATGGCAGAGTAAAAATAGGCACTCACAAAGGTTCAAAAGATTAGTAATTAATTTGCACACTCCCTTTTCTTGCTTGTTTTATAAATGGATATACCTTGCCTCTATTAGATTACCCTCTTCTAGCAAGTGACTTTAAACATTGATTACCTGAAAAATTCAGGTCAGGTGCCTAGCACTTACCTTACAAGACACTTTGAATTGAGAACATCTTCATCCAGCGTTGTCAGCTAGGGGATGTGGGGTAGAGATTGCATTCAGGTTCACAGAAAGAGACTGTAATATTAAGGAGTTAGAAAAGTTTCTGAACACAAGTGCAGATTCTCCCTGTTGTCAAAGTTAAAATTGCTTTTGGCAAAGTTCTGCACCTTGGAATAAACTAAATCTTTAAAAGCCAAGTAAACAGCCAACAAAGTCAACAGTCACATTATGGTTAAGTCATTTGAAAGCATGCATATTTCTGTGTCTTCTTATCTGTCTCTGTTAAAATATTCTGTATTAAGAATTATCAGTATTAGAATTCAGGAGGGTGATTAAAAATGTTTGAGGATAAAGACAGTAAATAAAATATTATGTGTGTCTCCTTCAGTGTTAAACAATAATATCAGTAACAAGTTTTGTCCTTGCAGGAAGAAAATTGCATTTTAGAGGAGATTCGAACTTTAGAAATGATGTTTGCTCATTGTACCACAGTCATGAAAATGGTAACAATGGAAACTTTGATTTGGTACAACTAGAAAGACAAAGCAATCATACTGTGTCCGTGAAAGTCTCTGGAAGACATCTTGGGAATCTGGCTCCTAGAAAGACCTATATTAGTGACAGACTTGGGAAAATAATTTATTGGAAACATACAGCCTCTGACTTCTGAACCATATGCATATGGTCTTTGCTGCCCTTTATATCCACCATAATAATATAGCTGTCCTGATGCAGAATCAAAAATACGGCAGGCACGGGATGAAAGGCACTGTTGTGGTATATACTTACTTTGCTGACTCAGGTTTATTTTAAAATATTAATAAACTAACTTCATATTGCTAGGCTACCTGCCAGATCAAGTATCATCTGTCTGCCTCTCTCTATGCCAGATTAGGCTTCTTCTCTTTTCTAATTGGCATAAAACCAGCATAAAACTATATGGCCAGCACAAATCCTATATGGACAGGACATTTGCTCATGCATGATCCAAACCAAAGGTGCATTGCTGTGTGGGCTAGATCCAGCTCTAATGCATGTAAGACTATGGCCTAAGAAATGGCGTCTGGAAGTCTCCAGAAGGTACAGCCATTAACATTGAAGGACTCCAGCAGAGCCCAGGGAGCCAGGAAAGCCCCAAAGGGCCTGTGGGAAGAGGCTTCTGCTCACAGCATCCAACCCACATGTAGCATCCTTCGAGACCCTTTGTGTCATGACAAGCTTCCGCAATTTAAACTGTATATCTTATGAGCACAAACCCACGTTAGCTTCAAACCATCCAGCTTGGATACCAACACCAGATTAGCCAGATTTCTGTCCCCTCTGTCGTATGTCCGAAGCTCATAATGTATCTCTTAACAGTCTAAAGCTGTATGACTATCTGTAACTGCCTGAGCTGGTGTAAAGAGAGCTTGGTATGCTTACATGAGCGGCAAGTTGTCCCCTTGGATTTCACTGAAGTACTCAGTCAAGCATAACACAGTTGCATGATTGTCATAATCACTAAAGTGAGTGTAAGAGAAACAGCACGAAAGCCCCAGATGGCCATGAGTCCTATTTTTATTATATGGTTTGAAGCCCATTTTGCATGAAGGTAGAATCTATCAAAAGTAACATGTATTAGGGAGAAAATTGTAAATGCTGACTTCCTTAAGTGTGTCATAAACCACAGAAGCATCAAAGTCACAGAAACAATGCTTATTGTTAACAGATTAGATATTATTCTATACAAATATAAATACAGCTATACAAAAAATATTAGTTAATACTGCTAAGATATAATGCCAGCATACTGAGTAGCCCCATATTTAGATTCATTTTATGAGTTATATTGATTACCACATGGAAGATGCAAAAATCTTACCTAGTGTTTCTATATTAAAATAATTTTTATAACTATTCAACACAAATAATAAAATAAGGTTTGTCTCTAGAAACAACACAGGCTTCTGGCTTGTTTGTCCTTTCCTTGCTTCATCACAGTGATGCTGCCAGTTAGATTCAGTAATAAATACAGCTTACGCATTCCAGGCCATAATTGTTTTAAACTGTGACTACAAAAGCTGTCATTGGTTAATATACTAGGAGATGGGTAACTTGAAATGTGAGCAACAAAAAGCATAGAGTACTTAGAAAGATTATTCTTAATTTGTTTCCCTATGAGGTAACAAGAGGTAAATTTGTTATTTGACAAAAACAAAAGTGAGTGTGTACCTTCAAAGATAAACATTCAGTTGGAACTGAAAACTCAGAAGTTTGGAAGAAAGTTTAACCAATGTGCATCTACACTGGAGTAAATATTGCCCTCTGGATCTATTATAGAAACACAGCATTGCTGGAGGGATAATTATTCAAATTAGGAAATTGTCCTTTATTCACTAGTCCTGTGAAAAGTGTGAAAATGGGATCAATTTAAAATGAAAAGTCCTGACTAAATATTGAGTCAATGGGAGGTGACGTAAGAATAACTCTGATTAGATATTAGGATTTAGGAATCCATTTTAACAAGGCAACAAATATCAAATTAGAATGCCATAGAACCAAGGATTTCAAGTTCCTAATACTGCTAACATTTTATTATATTCCGTGCTATATGACTGGCTTTTCTTTGCTGTATAGTGTGGCTGAGAATACAACATCACCATTAAGCAAATGGGAGTGTTGTTGTGGGCTTCAGTAAGAGTAAGACTTAGTTTAATGTGTTAAGACATCATCCAAGAAATTTTCTTCTTGCTGTCTCCACCTTGGAGTAATACATTATCATAATAAAGGGAGCTGGGAGCAGCAAGACTTGATTAAGTGTCAAAATGCTCTCAGAAACTCAAAAAAATGAGAGTTTTAATGTCAGTTCTTTGGTTTTCAAAGCAGACAATAAAAAAAATAAAAAATAAAAATACACAATGAGCTCCTTGAATTCCTGCTGTAAGCAATGCAGAACTGAAAGGGATAGATATACACCCTTTTGTACTGTTGAGTCATTGGCTAAGACCCTGAAAATGACTAGAGGCTACGTGTCCAGCTCCTGCTTATTTCAGTATGCATTAGGCTGGTAGCTGAATGCAATACTTGGGGCATTCACAAGTTTGTGCCTCTGCTTATCTACTTTAAAAATAACGTTCTTGCACTAAAAGTATTCGAACTTCTCTTGAAAGCTAAAATAATGATTCTTAATAACAATTTAATGGATTACTTTATTATTTTATCTCCATTTTGCTTATGAAAAAATAGAGTTATAGAGCAACAGTGACTTGCATAAAGTTACATCCATTATTATTTTTGACCACTGCCTCTCCTGAGGAATACTAATATTCTCTATCTGCAAGCAGCACTGAAAGGATAAATTAATTAATATTTGCAAAGGGCTTTGGAATCCCGAGTTGAAAGGTGCTAGATAAGTGTAAAGAATTATACTGTGAATTATGCATAAGTATTGTGAATGCTGCTTTTTCAGATGTGTCTGCTACAAAGATCACTCAGAAGTTCAGACATCTAAAACATGGATGATGCTAGACTGTTTAAGAATTGATTAGTATACCTTTGGGGGTATAAGAATGGCAGTCTACAGCAATGCAGGAGACAACAGCTCCTATATCATGAGGAAAATGACATTTCGATACCATAAGAGGTTTCTTACACCTTTGAAGTTGCATCTTAGTTCAAAGTCAGTCAGTATTCTTTATTTTTCATATAATTATGAAAGTCGTTTCATGTCAATAAGTGCTTTTTTTAAAGTGACAGCAACCTAGATGGAGCAGTTATAAATCCAAGGAAAACTCTCTGTTGCTATCAGCCACAATTTGGGCTGATATTCCCAGCTGTCTTGAAAGCTGTTTAGGAAGCTTCTTGAGTAAGCACCCACAGTTGTATTGCTTTAAAAACAGGGCTAAATATGAACCATAAAGTGTTCTATCTTTCAAAGGCCTGGAGAAACAAGATTGCTTGTAAAACAAAAATGACAAGAGAAGGATCAAAATGTGCATCTGGACGATTAATGAAGATTTGTACTATGAGAGTGGTCAAAGATCCCTGGGTAAAAAGAACATGTTTTGTCTTGAGTCCAGGTCCATGCAACGAGCAAACTTTTTTTCACAGAACCACTGTCTGCATTGACTAACCACTAGACCAGACAGCCCAAGCAGGCTGGCTAGGGCTCTGTCTTCAATGACTCTGTTGGGATTGGCTGGTGCTAAAATAGGATTGATTGTTCTGGTGTGGGATTTTTCATGCCACAACAGAAAAGAAGAAAATGAATAATATACTGATTATTCCATCACCAAAACACATTTCAGTAAATAATCTTCAGAAACAGAAAATGTGACATAAATTAAGAGCAAAGGAGATGAAAAGGTATGCCAGTATTATGTTTTCCAAGGCACTGGGTAGGTGAAAATGCCCAGTTACTCTTTCATCTTTCGCAATGAAATATCCAGATAAAATCTGGTAAAAAAAAATGAAAAGCACCTGCTCAATTAATTTCCCCAGTTTAAAAGAATCCACCAGCAAAGCTGTCCTGTTCCCTTGACAGCCTCGGTCTCTCCCCTATCGGATATGAACATTCTTCATCTCCCCAATTAACATATTGGCTCCTGTACCTACAAGGCTCTCATCTCCTGCCAGCTCAGTGGCACAAATTTGTGTCTTTAGCACAGTCCTAATGGATGTATTCAAGTTACTAACAAAAGGTGACCTACCAGGCAAGTAGCAGAATGTGTGTAGACTTGGAGGACTGTGATGGTCTGAGCTGCAGCTAAAGCCTAGGTTTGAGTGGGAAGATAAAATTTGTGAAGCTGAACATTAAAGTGGGGAGGAAACACGAAAGACAGAAACTCAAAGCAAAAGATGGATAGAACTTTACAGCATGAGTGTCAGGTCAAAATAAAATATTTGCAGTGGACTAATAGTAAGGTAGGAAAGGAGGAAACAACAGGTAAACTACAGAAAATGTTGAAAATAAAAAGCCTGAAAAAGAATTGGGTGGAAGCTGAAAAGACTGCAGGAATGAAGAGTCTTCTTATGCTTTCCTTTTTAATGATACATTCTTCATGTAATGATGTGTCACTGTATGATTTGAAAAAAAATATATCTGTCTTGTTGGCTTTTTTATTTCAAAATCAAAGCGAGAAAGTCTGGAAAATGTGACCCTACCTGTGAGGTTGCAGCAGCTCTGTGGCCTGCATGAAAAAATCACAAAGCTGAGAGTGAATTTCTTGTTATACCCTGCTGTGCCCAATAGCTTTCCACCAGCCTTCCATCAATATTGACAGTGTGTAACAACCCTTCAAATTTCTCATCTCCTACCTGTGGTGAAGTAACTTCTTCAGAGGATTTGAAAGCCAGCCCAGAAAATGAGAAGCAGCCTGAGTCCTGGGTCAGCCTTTCATCCAAACCTTGTGTGATCACCCTGGCAGAGGTGAGTATAGGTTATAAAATCCATCTCATAAGGGGAGTTTGAACAGCAGCATTTCCAACCTGGGAGGCTCAAATTAGTGTCTAAATAAGAAGTTAGGTTCTTTCTTTCGAAGATGTCAAGCAAAGATAAAGTGAAGAATTATAAGCCTGAGAAGCAGGCCAGTGGTATTTAGCTTGTTAAAGGGATAATGTCCGCTTGTTTGAGTCATATTCAAATTGTCTAACTTTAGCAAAGAATAAAATGTGTTTTCAATGTGAATATTTTAAAAGTAAAAACAAAACAAAATGTGCAATATTGTTTTGCCATGGCCTTTTCAAAACAAAAAGAATTTGTCCTGGAATCAAATGGGCATATAATGTTAATGATTTGCATAGTAAGTGTGACCTTAAGGAATTTAGGAAGGAAACAATGACTATGCGTGAAGTTTTTTCAAATGTCCTGGGAAAGTAATTGGGACAAAAACAGCGCATCCCTCTCATTTTTATTTCCCTTCACTAACGGGAACTTTTGGATTAAATGTGACTGTGTTAGACTAGGTCACATGCTTGTTAGACATTACTATTTCACACAGCAAGTGTATCATGTATCACATAAAAATGAAAATTGGTTGAAAAAATAATTATTATCACTAACTTTATATCACTAGTGCAATGCCATCTTATTTATTTTTTAAAATGATACGTAGAAATAGTTACCTACATTAGTGAGCTTGTTATCAGCAGATGCAGAGTAAACAAGATTGTTTTCTGTTATGACAGATACTTCATTGTCCTTAAACTGCCATTTGTTATTGGCGATGTGTATGTGAACTGGAAAATCACATCCCCTTGCCACTAATTTACCCAGGAAGATAAAATTAATTTTTCATGCAATGCCAAATGCCTTTGTGTGTTCATAAGCTATTAGGCCATATGTCACACATTATTTTGCCAGTTGTTAACATGGTACAGACAAATTACATGCCTGTAAGATATCTGAGCGATGTTGAGGAGAAGAGCAAAGGAAGAATATAGGATGAAGATAACAAGCTTTGGAAATAATTTTTTTTAGACTTGAAAGCACTTAAAAACAATGTTCTTGCAACTTCTCAGTAAGAACCACCATGTATATCTTAACTGACAGACTTTAAAAGATACATCAGATGTGTAGTGTTGATGAAGGTTCTAATTTGACCTACCTTGTCCAAAAAGTTCTCACTGACTTATGAGCTTTGTTTTAAAAATCCCATCTTTAAATCCTTAAAGTGGAGAGTATAGCAGAAAAGATAGTCCACATAAATTGTACTAGCACATTAAATTATTATATTTGGATTGTTTCTTCTTCTATCTTATGGTTTTACCTATTAAGTATTACTGGTGATTCATCCAGGAGAGGGAGGGAAACTATTTAGGTCTGTTATGTGTGCAGTTCAGGAGTGTATGCCAAGTCCTAGAGGGTGATTGTCAGATCCCTGGTTCTCATATAATTTCAAAATATTATTTTGATTCCTCTCTGCCTGTAGGTCAAAAAAGACTATACACATAAACCCACAGGCAGTGATATAAAAATGTCATACCTTTATTATTTTCTCATAACAACTTGATTATCTGAAACTCATGTATATTTGCATGAGGCCTTTTAAAGTTACTAAGATAAGTGGTATAGCATATCCTTAAAATAGGAAAACAGATAAATATATCCTTCAGGCATACAACTGGTAACAGAAACACAATCCATCAGCAGCGATGTTAAATAGTTTGCTCAACTGAACAGATTTTCAGCCCTCTTGAATACTGCTCTCTAACTCTTGCTAATCTTAAATTATTCCAGTTGTTAATATATAATCATTTAGTTGTACCATGCTGTTTGGCTGCTACTGAAATGCCAGACTGCTACTCCATGAGCAAATAATTATTAGGACACTATTTCACTGTTCATGTAGTAATGTCTGCCATCAGGTTTCAATCACTTTGTCTCCAGGCAAATATTAGTGGTTAAAGATAAGATTCACAGCACTGTCTGAGATTCAAGTAATAAATACTTAACAGTGGGGACTCTTTTCAGCTCCTTCCACTGCTAATTATTCTGTGGATGTGCTTGCCAAATCTCACCAGGTCGCCCCTTCTTTCCCCACTGTTAGTTCAGTAGAGTTACCTTCAGTGCCATTATGAAGGCTGAAGGACACTATACATCTCCTTTATGACATTGGTCACACTGGTGTATCATCAGGTGCTTCAACATTCTTTAGGCTGTGATGCTGAGCATTGCTTCAGCTCAAGCAGAGGTTATGAGTATGATGCCATTTTTCTGTGTGGAATTCTGTACCTCATGTGGTACACCACCAATGTGGTGGACATTTTAAAAATGGTGGGTCCGTTTGCCACATCGAGACTTCTGCATTTGCTTCTGGCAATGTCCATACAAAAGGAGTTTCACAGTCTGTGAAGCTAATTGTTAGCCATCTTTGTGAACATTACTTCACACAGCTCCTCTGCTGTGTCAAAATGAGTACTGCTATAAATGAGTAACAGGTTGCACAGTCAGACCCTGCAAATTAGAGCAGTAGCACAGAAAAGTGCTTTACAAAAACACTTAGTGCTTTTTTTTTGCTCTTGTACAGAAATGGAACGGAAAGGTTGATAGAGCAGATGGTATTAAACAATAGCTACTAGGAAACAAAGAAACCAGCAATGGCATTTATTTTTTAGGACTCACAGAGGAAAGAGCATATTAAAATCTGGGGGTGGGTTAAAGCCAATGTTCACATGGGATTTGGGAGTGTTTTATGTGCAAAGAGGCTGCCATTACCAGGGCGACCAGTTACTTTCCTCAAGCAAAGCTTGGGAAGTGGCATGGCTCAGCTCCTTTACCAACCTTTGCTTCTCGCTGTGGTTTCACATGTGGACTGAAAAGTTCAGTCCAGACCTGAGGCGAGATGGTATCTCAGGCTTGAGGCATGTTCACCGTATCTCCAAAGAGAACAGGCACCACAGAAATTTTGTGGAATTTGATGAGGGCATCACAAGGTAGACAGGGACAGAATGGATAAACATCCTGTCCAACCTTAGATCTATCTGTCAAGTAGAATTTTATCAATCAGTGATGGTGATTTTGCTGAGAATACAAGAAAACATGAGGGGACAGCTCACTTCAAAATATCTTTTTTTTTTCTAGCACTGAGAATAGGAGCAGAAGTGCTGTTTTTGTAGTGTGAGGTTCAAATCTTCTACAGCTGGCAAGAACTTAGAGAAGAAAAATACATCCATACTCTCAACCACTTTGACTCAGACCTGAATAGATATTGGCTATCATTATTTCTACCTTTAATCTCTGAATCCAATTAAAAATACTGTAAAATGACAAAATGTATTAGATGAAGAATAATTTATCAGGGACAATACCATTGATTTCAAAGAAGCCTTGGTACTCGCCTTTACACTGCAGTTTGGATCTAAAATACGCACTTCACGAATCATGAGTATATTCTTTATTGGGCAAAAGCCCACTCGATTTTGAGTAGAATTTCAAGAGAATCACTGGAGACAAAGAGGGCTAGATCATGGCAAAGTTCTCTACAAAGAATGAAAAGTGCTTTACCCATATTTTATGTTCCCAGTTATGATTAAAAATAGCTGGATGTCACATTATACAACAGTTTATTCATAAGGCCAAACTTTTCTGGGAAATATTTGTGCTTTGACTTTGGTAAGGTCACCATAGATGTATGTCAAGGTACAATCTGCACTATAATATTTATGGCTGAATTTTCTCCTGTGTTTAATATAATTAGGTTTAATATTGCAATATCTTCATATCAGCAAAATGCTACCAGGAGCTAGATCCTCATGCTGTTATATACAGTGAACAGAACAGAAGCGCTGGCATATTTTAAAAAAGTAAGGTACAGTTAACTGTGACTGCAAATATGAGAGTCTGAGTTAAGCCTTGGAACCATGAATCGGTAATTCCTTTTAGGCTGAACATGAAATTGAGTGATTTCAATAAATTTCTTTTGCAAAATACCCTTTGGTATGTCATTATTTTCAGGCATTATTTTTGAGGAAAATAAATCTATTATTTAATATATAGTGCTATTCTAGCATTAGCATCTGGAATTCAATTGCACAAGCATAGTGGTAAATCAAAAATGCCTGAATTAAACGAATGTTGCCTTCTGTACTTTTCAACATTTTCCATCCCCAGAAAATATTTGTCAAATAGAGAACACTTTGTTGATGTTTTCCTGTCACTATTTAATAGCAATTTTAAGGCACTACTCAATATTAAAGATAATTTGAAAACAAAAATCCATCTTCAAAGAGGCATCTGAAAAAACATAAAATAAAATCATTATAATCTTATAAGATTATGCATATCCCATGTACCAGATTGTCTAAACAACAGCTGGTTCCACAACCAAGGGAACATATTTCCTGAAATTCATGGGGCAGAAATTCTGAAATATAAAATTTTTGCTTTGGGAGATGAGACGACCATCAGCTGGCACACTATTGGATGATTTTTCTGCATGTGGTTTCTTCTGTTATTCTCTAGTATTGTTTGTTCTGCTGACAACCAGATTTGTAATAAGGACTAAACCAGACCTTTCTTCTGTTCTGCTTTGGTAATTCCTTTATTCTTTGGAAATAATACGCTTGTCTTAGATAACCCATATCTGACATTGTACCCATCATTAAACTTCCTTGTAACCTTCGGGAGACCCCTGTGGACTTTATTTGTGATGGAAACATTAGGAATCCTTCTGAATTGATAAACTCTAATAGTACAATTTGTTTTGCAGGGTCTGGTCAACGAATAAGCTGTGATTCAGTATTCACCTTGCTTTTTGAGAGCAGTAATGTAATTCAGTCCTTCACTGAGCAAATTACTCAGCCATGTGTGCCTACTCACTGTCTCTCATTCCTCAGGGAGGAGAGCTTCTTTTACCACTTTCTACATAAACCAGACAGCTCATGTTCTTTATCTTCCTTCTTTTTTGGAGGTTGTGTTTTTGAGGCTTTTTTTGTTGTTTTTTACTGGTAGCTGGAGTAAGGAAGTGCTTTACTTCTCTGTGCCTTAATAGATTCAGTAATACTCTACCAGAACTTTGGTCATGTGGCCTATAGAGGCCAAGAGCAAATCAACGTTCATGGTCAATAGATCTTGCCCCTGCAACCCTGAATATTTCTGATTTCAGGAATACTTAATATTTAAGGAACACTTCCTGAGAAGACTCATACTAAAACAGGAATTGGAATGATGATTGAGGAAGGTATGATTTTTAGAAGGCTGGTACCGGATCTCGGTCTATACACTACTATAGATGACAGGAAATAGATATATGCGACTAAGAAATTATTTGTGTGAATCCAGTTCCTGTTTAAGTGAGTTTCAGAAGTGATTTTTTGAAAAGCTGAAAAAGAAGTATATAACATAGGGCCCTGTCCTTTCTTTGATTTTAATTGATTGACTACTCAATAAGGCAGAATTAATGAGAGGAATGAGAACTTTTTTGGGGCAGAGAAAATTTTCAGAGGCAGCGATTATTTTGTCTTTAAGTGGGGGGGAATATAGAGTACTGCAGGGAACAAGAAACTGAATGCAATCTTCAGTGCACTATAAGGAAAGGAGAAGTAATAATGCAGAAGGTGTTCATACAGCAGGGGCATTTTGATATGTTAATTCAAGACGCTGGGAGTGATAAATGTCTGTATGTTTCACACAGACATTTGAAAAAGTCTGGAAGAGGTTTTGCCTGATAGGAGAGTGCTACTGGTTGCTCTTTTTATGTTATGCAGCTAGCAGAACATCTCTTTCTTCCTTGTATATTTGACTCTGGTGTTTTGAGGAGGAGGAAACATCACCATGGGACTTCAATCTAACTGACTATTTTAATCCTGAAGACACTTGCTAGGGAAAATCTGAAAACTTTATATGGTTATAGGGCATACAGGAATTAGATGGCGATCCTATAATGTAGGCATGAACTTTTCTATGGAATTCTGATGTTCCAATACAAATTTAGTGTGAGATCCTGTTAAATAGTTCTGATTCCAGTGCATAGCAAAATTTCACTAAAGACCTGCAGGGTGCTGTAAAGCATACATAACTTTTATATGTGGAAATTAACATTAAAATGGGTCTAAATTATTTTGGAGGTTAGGATTAAAACATGGAATACTCTTCTTAAACTGGAGCAAAATGTAAGAGGGGATTCAGTAAAGACATATGGAAAGATGAGAGTCATCAAATTCAAGAACACAGTTAAATTGAGTTCATCAAGGAGTGTGTTAAGATAAACGTAAATTGGGAACAAGTCAGCAATCATAAAAAAAGCAGTTCCTGTGTTGGATTGTATCCATAGGATTATTGCGGTAAATCAAGCTTGATGGGAACACCTGTATAATAGTGCTGGTTTGGCTTTACTTGAAATAACACCCACGTTTTGGGATGCTGCATTTCAAAGAGAATAGAGAACTGCAGGGAATCAAAAGAAAAGCAGCAGGTATCCTGAGATAGTTAAAAACTTCGTTCATGAGGGTAGGAATACTCTATAAAATAAATTGTAAAAACTCACACGATACAAAAAAATACAATTTTAGAAGGAGGAAATCTTATGTCACAGGCCATTATAATCTGTTAGAAGAGGAGAAGACAGGGAGTTGTGTCCTGGCATGGGAGAATGTGATTAAGTATTAGAGGATGCTTAATAATACTTTTTGGCAGAAGAATCAACTGCAAGGAAGCTAACTGAAGTACACTCATTGAAATATTCACAGCTAGTCCTGGAATCACAAAGTAATATTTGCATCAGTTCTACCATGACTCAGGAGGATGAGCTACTACAGATGACTCACTTGAAGTCTCTTCTCACTCATAATTTGCAGAAACTCATTCCAGAGTGTTTATTTATTTAAACTAAAATACTAAACTGAAAGTACCAACCTATGCCTCAAGTTGTCCAGAGTGTTGGAAGCATAAACTTAAAGTTGGAAGCATAAATTTAAAGTATTTCAAAGGTGGTTATCTTTATGGACCAAAGTTTTAAAAAGCATCAAGGTTTTAAAGAGCAGATGGTAATGGTAAAGAATCTTGTTTTTTTTTCTACTCCACTCTCTAGTAGCCAAATTTTCCCTTCTAATGTAATGCAACATCTGTTTCTAATTCCAAAGCAGACCAGACTATTGTGAAGTCATAGCAGATGTACTATTTTGATACAGATACATGATTTATTAAATTTGTAGAGTGGCATCCGTGACACTTTATTATCTAGGAAATAGTAGTAATTAGAAACAACACAGTTGCACCAAAATGAGTTTAATCTTAATGTGAATAGAAAATTCAAATAAAGGGCCGATAGTCCAAAGTCATTAAGGAAGTTAATAGCAAATCAAGAAGTGCAAGTCTCTTAAATATCAATCCACTCTTTTATTCATTCATGGTATAACATACCAAATACGTTCAGTTCTTTCCCACAGAGAGAGGAATTGTGGAGAAATGACAGAGTCCCATGTATCAGAAAGTACTCATAGAAGGATCCTTCTCTTATTGTTCATTAAGCAATAATTTTAAAAGGTGTAGCAAGAAAATTGTATGAATAGGGTTAGACTCACGCCCTATCTTAAGCACTAAATATAGAAATCAGGCACAATGTAGTTGTGTTTATCCAGAATATAGACATTCCAACTCCTTTTTGACTGCCTTGGAGGTACCAAAAAATCTCCAGGCACTACAGGTTTTGAGTCTGACTTTTCATAGAAATTGTACTCCTGGAATCTTCACTTTGACAGAGCTGAAGAGTTCTGCAACTGTCTTCTGATTATACACAGTTAAATGCTACCTAACACTCACTTCTAAGACCATGATCTTTTCAAAATACACAGTATGCACCTCCTTCATTGCATTATAAAATTCAGAATTATTAAAAACATGTAGAATAATTCTTCCAATAATTCCTTCATGTTCCACCCAGAAGATTTCTCTAGACATCAGGCTACATTAGAAAGCCTTTTTCTATGTATCCTCTTGAGGTTGAAAAACAAATGAAAATGAAAGACAACTGTCAGGAAGCTGGACAGAGAGAACTAGTGTTAAAGAGTAGGATTTAGTATACAAATAGGTAAAACATTCAGCTAAGAGAGGGTATATGTCTTTCTGTTGCTGTGCAAAGTCTGTCACCACCACAAGCTGGGTGGTGCAGTTGATATGCCAGAAGCACAGGATGCCATCCAGAGGGACCTGGACAGACTGGAAAGGTGGGCCCAGGTGAACCTCATGAGGTTCAACAAGGC
>JAVSBS010020334.1:9934-27321 GCA_033124195.1 Coracias cyanogaster | reverse complement strand
GAAACATTGCCAATGGGGTAACGAATTTAATTACCTAAGGCCTACAGAAAACTTCTAAGAGTAATCTTTATAGCACAAGCTATAGCTATATGGAATATAATTTCTCAAGCATTTAATTCTCCTTTCTTTCTTCTCTGACACCAGTGGGATTCCTGTAGGTAACTGCCAGCATTTATATGACCTCAGAATTCAAATCAGTCTTTTCCAGTCTGAAGCAATCTTGGGGTAAAATGAAGATAAGGCTCATTTCACATGACAGCACAGCAGAGCACAGCTGTTGACCAACTAGCCTTTCGTATAATAGACATATTTAGCAATCAGCACTTTAAGTTATTTCAATTCTAGTAATTCAAAAGAAAATGCTAAGTGGAAACTATGTTTACCTAAATAGTATTGGTTCAGAAGAAAAATTTTAATCAAAAGTGTATAATAAATTTGCAGGTGTCCTGTTTTGAATTCTTTGGGGTAATTTCCAAAGTTCATCATACATTTATCATCAAGCAAAAAAAAATTACAGAATTGATCATGCTCCAAAATCAGGTTTTATTCAAGGAGAATTTAATTCCACAGACAGTTCAATTTCATAGTAAAATTTGAGTAGCTTATACAGGAACTCATGCAAAGGCTGTAACCTGAATTGTCTTTCTGTAAATTAGGAATTTTTCTTCCCTTTTTAAAAAAAACTGAAACTACCTGAGAATAGTAGAAATTGGTGTTTTCAAACAGAGTTTTTTCTGGTCTTATTGGAGGGTTGGGGTTTTTTGCTTTGTTTCAATGAAAAGGAGCAAGTTGATGACCTTGTACAATAAATACTGAAGAATGAAACCTTGGAAACACCTACAAGAGAGTATTTTAACATATTACCGAGTATGCAATGTGCGCATATAGAACTTGGCCATTTAATGAACAGCCATACTAACTCACCTATTTTTTTCATTAAATCTATAAATTAAAGATTATCAAAGCTGAAATGTTATTTTGAAGGGAATTCTGTGAAGAAAGTCTTCTTGGTTGTTGGAAACCCTATTCATTCATCACGTCTCATTCTTTTCTAAGTGACTGAGCCTGTCTTCTGAGGTTCTCACTATTGTAGTTCATTGGAAAATTGGCCAGTTCAGTGTTTCAAGTGCAGAGATGTAATCACTTTCACTGTAATTATTGCCAAATTTTAGAGATTCCCTATCACTGACAAAAGTCAGGTTGAGGAATAGTGAGGAGAAAAGTACTGTGTTAATCTATTTGATGTTTATAATTGAGACATAAAAGCAAAGTTTGGTCTAATATGAAATAAAATTTTCATACCACAGGCAGACAGTGGTAAATAATATCTCAGTGTATTTAATTTTTATGTCTGCAAGTGCTGGAGTTCACAGAGACAAATGTTATTAATGTGGAAATGGACCTGTATATATGGCTATATATAGGCATAAAGTCAGACAAGACAGTCACCACTAGATTTTATAAAATAAAAATGCAAAATAAATTAACTGATAGGAAAGCAAGTCTCACGGGGTAATACTAAAGGCAAACTTATTACAGCCTTTCATTTGATGAAGCCTTAAATATATGAAAATAATTTAAAATGTAGCAGATATGATAAAACCATGAACTTGTACAGTGCTTTGCATCTCTGTGGGAAACCTATTTTAAAACCTCTTTTTACAGAAAACTAAAATTCCTTTTTTTTTTTTTTTCCAATGTGTGTTTAGACTTTGCTTCTGAAAATACCTAGACTCAGATTAGTCTTAACTATAGTCTCAAGGACTGGCCTGTGCAATGACTGAGGTTTCCAAAGAACTGCATTGATGTACAGATTCACAGGAATCAGAAAATACCAAAAGATTTGCACCAGGTGTAGGAAATTATTTTGACATAGTGAATATCTAGTGAGAATTTTCCTAAAAATAGGTGTTATATGTTTGACTGCTTTCGAAAATACTATGAAGTACCTAAATAACTTTAAAAAATCTTTATCTTAGAATCTTGTTAATATTATTTCTGTGTTCATCCCTAAATCAGGTTCCTCTCACATCTGAAAATGGCATTTAGATTTTCATGTAAATATTGCAATGACTTCAAGGAGGTTTCCAAGCAGGCAGGTAACTCCATCAGAATCCCTCAAATACTCTCAAGTTCTAATTAGAGACTTAATTTCAGAGCTATCCTACACTTCAGAAAACAACATAACAAACTGAACTATGTATTTTCTCTTCCAAAACTACTTTCATCTGTTTCTAACCCTTTATTCCAATTAAAAAAAGTTCACTTACTCACTGGTAGGAAACAATCCATGCTGCCATATTTTGTTTGTGAGAAATAGGTACTGAATATGAAATTAGAATTATTTAGAAAATAATGTGGTGTTTTGGAAAGCTCTGAAGCAACTACAGTGTGTTTACATGACTCAAGAAGCATGTTGTTAGTTTTAGTAAGAAAGCATTGTTTATTAATGAGAAGGACAAAACAGATAAAGAGATTGTGCTGTCTCTTATTTCAGAGGACATCTTAGTTCTTCACTGTACTGCAAACTTTCTTAGGTGTGGACTGATGTACTTGTTATGAAAGTGCTCCCTCGTTTTTTATGTCAACTATTTTTAGGTTATATGCTTCAGTCATTCATATTTGAAAAACAGGTTTTATGTCTAAAACCTCTTAAGAACAACAACAAAAAATTGTTGCAACTCTTCAATCTCACCCCAGTCCCTATTCCCATTCTGTCTCACTTGTCTCAGTGTTGTCTGTGGAATAAAGTGTTGAAGTCTAATAGCCAATGTAGCAGAATTAATAAAAAGTGCATGGGGGAGTAACGGTGATACTGTTTGACAGCTCAAAGTTATAATCTTCTTGTCAGTCTTCTACCAGCCGATATTTTTTTTGCACGGCTTTAAGCAAGAACACAGAAACTAAACATTTCTGTGCTATGTATTTTTGAAAGAAAAGCAAACCTGGGATAAAGAGATAAAGCAGATATACTTCACCTTTGGCTGAGTCACAAAAGGGTTAGGCTGCTCTGCTCCTCAGATGAAAAGCCCAGCATGCATACACTGCCTGAGCTGGCAGACTGGGAGAGACGGGGAGGCATATTTGGATGATTGTGTCAGGCAGCTGGAAGGATGAGCCCACCAGCATGCTTCACAAGGAAAAAACCTCTTAAGTTCTCATTTTTTTGATAGTACCTTGAGGGGGAGCAGTTTCTGAAACAAAAATAGAGCTCGTATCTGAAAAGGAAAGGGGAACCACTGTGGAAGAGTGGTCATAGCTCTTTTATGCATAAATACTCACACGTGGATGGCAGCTCTATGACTATGCCAAGAGATAAAGTACTGTAATAAGCAAACAAACCCCACAAATACAGGGAAAAATTAAGATATTATTTTCCGGTTAAAATTCCATTCTACCTTGCATTTAAGTTTGATGATAATCACTCCAGAGGAATTAAGTTGTAACCTTACTGTAAGCAGTGAAGTACTTGTTTTTATTTTAACAAAGGCCTTGGTGTCAGAACAAATTGTCCTTTACCATAAGTATCAAAAGTATTACAGGATTTTCTAAGAGTGAGGATTGTGACACCAGAACACAATCAAAGGTTCCACAATTGCAGATAGTGAATATTTTTGTGGCTATAGTGTTTTAAGTGTCAATAAATTTACATTTTAATGGTGTATCCATGAACATTGTCCATCTCTATCATCTCTCAGAAGCTCAAAATAGAAACATAGAGGACCAGATTAGGTTATTTTTACACCATTTTTTTCAGCATGAGGATTTCTTTCCTGAAAAAATTATGAACTTAGGAAAGTAAGAAATTAGCAACAAAGCTTTTTACAAGACTTATTTCAGCTCTATATTGATCTACTTGTCATAGCTGTAATAATTTAGGCAATTCATTGATTTTCTGTATGTTGGAGATGGGGGAAAGACTTCTTGGGCCATGCTAACAAATAGGTCATATTAAGAGACAACATGATTTTGTAAAGCATCATCCAAAAGATGAAGGTATATTGTATAATATCATTTAACCAAAACTCTCTTTTAGAAGTATGTTAGGCTAGCTGTCAAAGTCAAGTTGCTTTGTTGTTTTTTTTTTTCCTGAAACCTAAATGAAGAATTATGAGACACTGCTTTATCCCTAATGATTGTTGTTATTAGAACAATCATAACCAAGAGTGTCTCTAAAAAATGTCATTAAAACCTTCTTTACCCTAAGTATGTAGCAATACCACAAGCTTAAAGTGTCTTTTTTTTCCTTTAGACATGTAGCTTAGAATATGGAAATTTTTTCTTTGTGCATGTACTTTACATACAGTATTTTTTTGCTTATTGCTTCCCCTTGGAGCTAGGGCTTCCCTAAATTTTTATCTCTCTTCCTCTCTTTTTTTGTTGCTTTGTTTTTCTTTTGGGGTGGGAAGTGGAGTTATAAGACTGCTTCTTAATTTGTTTTGGGGAAGCTGTGTAGTTTTGACTTGCTTACAATTAATGTAAGGGTCTAGAGTCTTCCTAATTAGAATATGAGTTAGTAGACTTCCGCAAGACTCAGCTCAAACTCAAGGAAGAAGAGAAACTCAGTAAATCACCACTCAAAGGCATCCAGCCTTTATATATATTTTGTAGTGGCTGAATGGAAGCAGTCACATGCAGAAAAAGAGTAACTTTGAATTTTTTTCATAGCAGAGAAAGAGGGCAACATGGGAATGGTCAAAAGTCTAATCTTCCATTTAGTTGTAGTCCTTTTTTCAGTCATCCAAGGAGCTTATAGCAGAACAATAAGAGTTAAGAAACTCCAGAGATAATTATGTATGTTTAATTTAATGATTCTTATTTATCTGAAATACGTATTTCTATTTCTTTGCAACAGAAAAGTAATATCATGACTAGAGTGCACTACATATGTGCAAGGTTGTTCTTCCTGGAGGACTGTGGTATTTTGTATACAATATCTATATATGTAAATATATTTTTTATGTGCATACACATATATGCCTATGCATATACACATACATATGATACTGAAAGTCTTGACAATTATTATAGGGGAAAAAAACTGAGACAGATCTTGGATAAGCTTTTTCAGCAAAGAGAAGTGGAAGAAACTGGATGTTACAAAAGGACAAGAGGAAAGGTTAGGTAACCGAATTCAATTATTTAAGCAGTTCCATTGTTTAATAGAAAGTCTAATGCTAATCTTTCTATATTACCCTAAGGGGCAAAGAGTGCAACATGGAAAGAGATAGTATTGGTGCTTGTAATATAAGTGAGCATGGCAAGCATGTATAAACCAGCTCTATGTAGTTATATATAAACAGTTTTGATGTAATAGTCTACAGAGAAATACAGAACCTAAAGACCTTGAGAAGACCAGACTGATTGTGACATTATCTAAGACAACGAGAACCATTTGACTTGGATCCTGACAATCCTGACAGACATTGCTGACAATAAGAATTCTTAAGATGGCTGCACATTCCTAACTCCCTTGGAGACACAAAACATATCCTGAAATGGAATAAAATAATGGACTATCAGTAAGGCAATCAGTGGAAAATTAGAAGCCATTTAGCAATATTAGGCATGAGTTGAAATAAGTTGATCTCTTGATATTGATAAACACAATAATGAAGTTAATGATAAAGGTAAAAAATCTAATACGATACAAAAGGAAAATAATAAGATAAATATAAATATATGCATGTACATTTAAATGCTTCATGTTGTTGTGCCATTAAGTAATTTTGCATAATGGGCTTACTACTCATAGAAAAATCCTGATCATAAAATAAAGTTAGCTAACAATGAATCAGACTGCAGAAGCGGTTTTGATACTGTCCTCTGTTAATCAACAGACTAATTGTCTGGATTGAATAGTTAATGAAGAACTATGTAAATTAAGAGCAAAAAGAGCATTTTGTTCATCTTAGCTTTAAGACAACCTAGAGCAACGTCTGCCAGGCACATCCACTTCAAACTGATCCTAAAGTGTTCCAAAACACTGAGAAGAACCTGGAAATCATACTGGGAGCACTCCTTATATATTACATTCTGGTATCTGATTAATCAAGTGTTTCCCCCCCAACCTGGCCAGTTTAACACCAACCAAAAACATGTCTGTCCTTCAGCTCCAACTTCTTTTAAAAATTTCAGTCTACATATGGATGGAATTATCAGCCAACAAATAATACACATTTGAATAGGCACTTATGACCCTTTCTGTATCAGAATAGAGAATTTTAAATTGTCACTTAGTTTTAGCGCTGCTTTCAAAGGTTCCTATTGCCTTGAAGTCACAGAACCAAACCTATATCCTGATCAGAATGGAAATACGGAAAAATAAGACCTGTCCCTCCAGTTAGACAGAAACTAAAGCCTGTTTCAGTGTAATCACCACAATACAAATGTTAGTTTATACTGCTTCTTGATGTGATCCCTACATTATTCAAATCAGTTTGAATTCATTTTATTTGTGGAGCATTAATCAGCTAAGTATTAAACAGTATTAAACAGTTCTAAGTTTCAGCCCTTTGTAAAATCAGGTTAGTGGATAAGATGAATGACCTACAGATGGGGAATCAAAGATAACTAAAAAAAAAAAGGCTATATCATAGAAAGGACCCAGAAAACTATGTAAGCAATAATTGGAGTAGCTGACAAAGTATCACTGCCAGTAAATGCATTTTTTTTTATAATTGTATACAGTACAATGCAGCCAAGATAGTTCATTTCATATGCAAAAATTTCATTTGACTAAATGATCAACTTGTCTCTCATCTCTTTCAATTCAGTAAAAACTAAATAATGCTGGAAAAAAATAATTTTCATTAATTTACAAATGTTAAGTGGAAAAAAATAAATAATTAAAAGCCCTAAGGTACCAAAAGAAATCTTCAGGAAAAAACTCAAACACGCCCTGGGTTTAGCAACATGAAAGCACGGTTTGCAGCAGCTGCTACCAAAGTATTTCAATCACCCTGCAAAGATGAGCATCACCCAAAACAGCGGGGTTCAGTTTTTATCCACATCACAGACAGAAAGCAATTCTGAAGCCTTGGCAAATGCAGTACTCTACTCACGCGAAAGGTGGAAAATTGTTATTTCCTGACAACTTTCTAGCCTTTCTTCACACAGTTCCATTACAATACATAATGTTGACTGAAAATATATGTTTGTTTTGACTTGTAAATATTCAAGCTGCTGTGTAACTAAGAGAATAGTCCGAATCACTTAAAATGCATTACTTTTCTGAATTTGGATACCAGTCATGAAAACAATGCTGAGTTACCAAAATGTCAAAAGTTATTATTTTCTCTGTGAATAGCTTAGGAGTATTGCCACAGAATGTAAATGCAAATATATTTCACTCTTACTCAGCTCCAGCCACCTTCCTCATCACGATCTGCAGGTGCTTTAAATAACTCCTTTGGCAATTATTGCACAAAGTCTGCTTCAGAACTGTAGCTGTAGGAATTGAGCCAGTGATGTTTTGATGTATTGAAATACTTCAGTTAACAAATTCTTAGCAGTATCTGTAATGGAAGATAACTTTTGAACTGATCCACAGTATTTGTAATGTTATAGATTTCCTATATTTAATGCATATATTAAATTCAGCGCCCTTGAATATTCATCATCTTCTTATAGTTCACCAGTGGTGCACAAGTGGAAATACTATTGTGGAGAAAAAGAAAATGTACTAGTAGAGGGCCTCTACTAATTATATCCTGTCCACCAAGATAAAAAACTGTACTAACTTCCTAAAGAAAATTTAAAAATTAGTACTTTTAGAAATTGTTATATCTGTGTTATTCTGGTTTTGAAGAATGATATTATGCAAGGAAGCAAAGACTCCAGCCATCCACTCAGCCATCCACTGAGTGGACTGTCACACCTCCCCATTTTTTTAGTGAAAGAAGACATGGATAAGCCTTTATTTACCGTATCATTTCAGGGGGAAAAAAAATGCAGTTATATCAAACTTTTTAACCCACATGCCTTGGAAAGCATCCTGCATCACGTGGCCACTGCCATGACACTGCACTGTAGCTGGGAGTGGCAATATCCCTCACATCTATCAATTTCTCCAAAGTCCAGACCCTACGTAATATAGATGGATGTCTCAGTGTGAATAGGTTACAAGCCATTCCTGTCAGAATAAACTTGTTTGTGCTACCGGAACAGATCTGCTCATATGTCAGAATTCAAGATGAGTATTGCCTGCTTTCAAAGTACACAAATATTTTCACTGACAGATATTAACATTCACTGAAATAAAAAATGGTTTTCCTCAATAGTTAAAAGCAAAACAAAAATCTAAAAGAATAACAGCAGCTGTAGAAATATTATTAGATGAAATTACTGAGATTACTTACACATCATAAGTGTAAGCTCTTTCTGCCAGCTGATGGCTTTGTTAAAGGAAAAGAAGAAACAAGTTGAAGTGAAATTGCCAATATTACTCACTTTCATGTTCAAAGGAATTTGAATTTCTACTATAGAAAGTAATAAATGACATTTTTGACACTTTTCTTGAGTAACATCTAGTCTAGAGTATCTGTATGTACTATACATAGATATACGACTAAATATATAGTATCAAGTAACATCTATATCTAATGTGTTGGAACAATAAAATCTAATTAGAGTTAGGATCACAGTAATTTTGGTGCCCATTTTGCATTCTCCTTTTACATAATATGTGAAATTTAGACTTTTTTTTAGATAAAATACTGCTTCTGTATTCTTTTAATGTACTACTTTACCATAGAAAATTGTCCATTATCTTTCATAATGAGTTGCATTCTGAAAAACTGAAGTTCTTAACAGTTTAAAACTTCTTCTGAAGTTTAGAAAAATCATCTGAGGACCAATTAACAAACAAATTTTGAAGCAAATTGCAAGAACTATTAAATTAAAATTACGTTAAAAATGCTGTGAGCAAGTTTCTTTGGCTAACACAGTAGCTTCAGTCTTGGGCAGGGTTCTATTACATACATTAAAACCATCTATTTTTCCTCTATCTGTTTATGCAATAAACCAGTGTTCTACTTACTACTATTGCTTGTTTTAAACTGAACTCAGAAATGTAACTGAAGATTATTAAGGTAAATGACAAGGTAAAAATCAGTAGCTGTTTAAAATGCTTGGACTGAAATGCCAGTATATGCTACCTCTGTTTTCTAGCAGATGGTCATCGGCTGTATACATGCATTATAATGCTAATAATAAATTACAAATATTTCCACTCTTTAATCTCTTGATGGCTAATATAAATGTATAAGCAATTCTGAGATTATGAAGCAAATCCTGGCCTCTCCTTTTGTAGACAAATGTTTAATAGCAGCTGCATAGAGACTTTGCACTCCACGCCTCTTGACTTCTTGCTGTAGAGTCTTGATTTCAGTGATTGGAGTGGTGAGTTTTACATTACATTAGTTGTTTTACGTTATGATTTTCTGTGAATCCCCCTAAGGTGTTGGTGAGCTGAGTTGATGCAAGGAGGAAACGGAATTCAGTCCTGCTTCCTGAGTACATGCTCTGCCTGGTATGCAATTACTGAAAAGGTCACCTTCTCCTCCAACATTTTTAAATTAAGAGTTAACACCACTTATAGGTGTAGATACATATCCTCATGAAAAGACTGCAGATACTGCCTTTGCTTGGCTAGATCTATCTTTACAAGCAATATAGAAATGCACATCTCAAATTTTACCTTGAGCTCATTTATACACAGTTACTGTAGCTTAACTTGCAGAATCTTGAACCATTTATTAGCTGGAGCCTTTCCATGGCTAGAGCAATCATTTATATTGACATATTTTTAACATTCAAGAAGATGCATGATTTCAGATGGGGTAAACCCATTGAGTCAATAGCCAAAAGAGAGCCACAGCTATGTGCTGGTGCATAGCCCTCCCTGAAATGGTTGAGGGCGTTCTTTTGTGAGCCTAGAGTTTTCAAACAAAGAGAGCAAAGACTTAAAGGCATCTCAGTATGTATATCAGTAGTCTAATGTAGTATATCTTCTTGTCACTTCTACCTTCATGTTCCTTCTTTCCAGCTCATTACAGCTTGTTTCCAGCTTGCCATCACTTCAGCTCTGATCTCCGTGCTGTTTCTGCAAAGACAGCACTTCTATATTAAGTTCTGTGGGTTTCTATAGATTTCTCGTTGAGAGTAAAAAGTTCACTTGTAGCATTAGGACTATAGTTTGCAGAGTCTTTTTCTCTCCTACTATGCAGTAACTAAATTCAATAAAAGGGTAGTGTCTTGCTCTCAGCTGCAGTTTCTTGATAATATTGCAATGAATATAAACACCACCATTCATTACAGATCAGTTTAGGAAATACACAAAACAAAGCTCAATTGACACCGCCATTGAAATACTAGATGAAAATGCATTGGTTCTTCCTCTGATGTTTTTTGACATTATTCATTCCTTACTTGAGTTTTAAATTAACTACCTTGTTCCCTATACTCTTCCCAGAGACAAATGTCAGGTTATGATGCTTATATATGTAAGCAAGTTAAATTACTTTTTAATTATTGAAAGGAGTGTATTACTATTAAACAAAGAAGGAAATATCTATATCCTACAACAAAAATCACATTTAAAAATGGATGGAGACGGTGCTGGCAATAAAAGCTTTTGCTGATACAGGTTCAAGTTGTTAGAAATACCTCTTCAGCATATGAAACAATGTTGTGTCCTGTTACATCTCAGCAGTAAGGACTCCAGCAAGATTTGCCTTTGCCCGTTTTCTGTTCCATCAGGCCACCGTGAATTGTAGCCTAGCAACGCCTTGCAACTTTCCCCAAAAGAGCAGAAGACAAGCCCCAATACCAGGCTACAAAACCATGAGATACAGCCCTATTTGTGAGGAAGTCAGTAGTGTAACACTCAAGATCGGTCCATGAGGTTTGAGAGCTCTGCCATTAATCTGAGTTTCTGCTTTGTTCTGCAGCTCCTCTGTGCTGCACTTCTGACCAAAAAAAAAAAGGAGTGACAGTGAATATATTTGGGGGAAAAGAATGTGTCTTCCTATCTAAGATAAAAGTATCTGGAAAAATCTCAAATGCTATGATATAGTTAATATCTATTTGTGATAAGTCATTGCAACATATTCAGTTATCTATATGCTCTTTATCATGCAGAATATAGTTTTTGGCTTTAGGGCCATGTGAGACATTGGAGAACGCATATTGAGTACCGATATTAATTTCAAGGAAAGCTTTTAAAGACTTCTAATTTATGCTTTATTGGCCTTTAAAACTCTGTTGTTTAGATAGTTCATGCAGAAATTTATTTAATTTTATCTACAAACTTAAAGAAAATTTTGACATTATATACTACTCAGTTCTGGTTTACACTAATAGTCATGCGTCTCATCACTATCAAAAAAAGATGGATTAGTAGAAGTGAGCAGAAATACTTGTCACCTGAGTCTCAGGTGATAAAAATCAGCAAAAGCTCTTTTGAAAACCATTTAGGTACACTAATATTAGTGCAGAATTTGATCAAAAAAGCCTTACTTGATTTTACTACTATGAGATTTATTAACCAAAAAAAGAGATAATGCATTTGTTGAATTCAGCCTACTTGCTTCAGCTATGATACTTTATGTTCCGGATTAATTTCATTTCTTATTTCTCAGACAATAGTTGGTGCTGAAGGGCAACAGTAAGTAAAATTGGTGAAACACTATCCTAATGCTTAATTTCCTGTTTCACTTACTTCTCCCCAGTTGTTACTGTTTACAGACTCTCTGCTGCCTAAAACAAGGTAACACTAAAAGTCATTCATGTCTGAAATTTCTAGTTTTAGCTAGAAGTTAAAGGATCTAGAAAGCACTAAGAAATTGGCGTCATTTTGGATAGCCTACCTGAAGGTAATATAGTTTTACTTCTAGCGCGATCTATAATAAACATTCTACAATAAATATTTATGAATAAACATCACATCTCAGACATCAATATTTAATAGAGAAATTTCTTTTACAATTTTCTTCCAATAAAACTTGAGAAAATATGTAAGTAGTTGTTTTAAGTGCTGCCTGATGAGAAGAGCCTAGACTTCTACAGTGCCTCTCACATAAGCTGTTAAATATGCACTTAGTGCTACACAGGGAATACAAAGTTGTTCTGCTATGACAGAAGGTTTAACTGCTATTTCATATCCTATCCAGAATCCCCAAGGCCCGTAGATAGAAAAGTCTCTTTTTCAAACTTACAAAGCCTACAGTTTTTGCTGTGCTCTGTTTCAGCTCCCCTCCTCCTCTCTTTTAATTGCTGGCCCAGAACCCATCCTGCAGTGTTTCAGAATGCTCTCTGTTCTTAGTCATGTAGCCAAATTGATTTTACCAATAATGTCTACTTTTACATGTTCTGATCCTATATATCCTCCAAATTTATGATTCAATTTGGCTCCTGTTCTTAAAAGGATCATAAATTTGCCATTAATCTTTGATTGTATTCCATCTGCTTTCAAGGTGACTTCTACTGCTTCAGTACATACTACGGAGCTACCTGCCAAACAATCTTTCTGCTGCAAGGCTATGTGTTTTTCCAGGAATAGTTGTATCAGGGTATTTCATTCTTGTTTTCGAAAGCTGATTATCAGCAGCACTGGATCATAACACTCAATTTGTTTGAAGCATTATCTTTCTGCTTTGGAAAGCACCTTTAACTTCCCTTTTTCTTTCAGACTGACTGGGCCCAGAATCCAATGTTACTATCACTGAAGAAACCATAAGTATTCCCCGGTGTAGTAGTTGAACCTTGGCTTCTAGTTAGGGTATAGTAAGAACATGTATATTGCATGGCACATTTGAAACCAAAGGCAATGCTTCTGGCACAGCAGACCTCTGAACCACAGATTTCTGGAACTGAAAGTATTCTGTGAAAAGTCACTATAAACTTGTCATGTTCTTATTCTCTTTCTTAGACAGTATTGTGTTGGCCAGCATCAACAGGAAACTAGACAAGATAGACTGAGAGTTTAACCTGGCATAGATATTTTCCTGAGTTTGTGATAGCTACTCCGCAGTAACTGCCTCTGTGTGTGCTCATTTGTACACACCAGAGAGCACACTGGGGTGTGAGTGAGATCTTTAGTGGGACCATCTTCCTTCAGCTGTAATCCAGACCCTAACCTTAGCAACTGGCAAGCAACACAGTACCAACAATGGAGGAAAAAGCACTGTCACTGAGGGGTAGGAGTTTCTGATTTACTTATAGAGAATGATCTGAAATTCAGCAGTTAGTAAACAGACACGCTAGAACCTTCATACCAAACTATTCTTCCAGATGGGCTTTCATAGCTTTCCATATAAGCAAGATGCTAATAGTTGTCTAAAAACTGAATATAATGTTCCTATACCAACTGGCAGCAGGATTCTGTTTTGTTATTTAAATATGAACTTAATTCAATACATTGGTCTGGAACCCACCCCTAACTCTATACTTACTATTTCAGGGCACCGATAATTGAGAGGAAGCTTCTCCTGCAAAGAATTTTATCGTCCTCACGGAACTTATCTGAACAGATTCTATTAGCCTAACTTTCTGAAGCTGTACATTGAAAGAAAACTTTGACACCAGCCATAGTCTGAACTCCAACTTTCTAGATAGGCAAGTTTCTTAGGAGTTCTGTATATTGAGAAAAGAAATAGCTCATATGAACCAGCTTTTGCCCACTGTTTACCCCTTTGAGCCTGACAATTTTATCCTGGAATTTCTGTGTGGACCACATTCTCTGTAAATAAAACACTTAAGCTGTTACCAGACTCATCCATAGGAAAAGTTCTCTGAACACCCTGAAAACTGAGAATAAGACTTTTATTATCCTCTAACAACTCCCTATTCATATGCCTGGCCTACATAAACTCCTATCAAAATCACAGCTCCTAGTCTCCAGGACTTTAACCCCAACTATAATCCTAAATAATAGCTTCCAGATGGGTAGGAAACCCAGGACTACTAGAAAATTAATGGGAAGTGAGTCACAGCTGCAGGTATCATCTCCCAGATCATATCTTCCAGCCCATCTGAATTAATTAAATTCACTTTAGCAGCTACATTAGCTCTGCAGAAGCAATTCTCTATAACTGTATTCTAGCCATAACCTTACTCTTCAAAAGGAAAAATCTTCCTTCAACTCTTTGAAATTTCAGAAGCTGTTCACAATAAATGGTAATAACCCTTCTTTAACTCTATGCCCACATATGGCTTTGCAGACCCTTTCTGAAGCTCTTGATTATACTTCAGTGAGATACTCAACATGTTACAGAGGTTGGGAAAGCAGTCTTATGTAACCTACTGCTTGTTTCTGGCATGATGGTTGTTTAACAACTGAAATGGATCTCTACTATAAACCTAGCCTTCAGATAAGCATGATAAGCAGGAATGGGTAAAAAATTTAGGAAAAGTGAATTACCAGAGAGTGAGAGCAGCTATGGGTTATGGATTAATAATTAAATGGGATCAGAAGGGATGAAAATGGGACAGCATCAAAATCCTTCCCTTTACCTAAGCATCAGGTGTTGGCTGGGCTCAGAGATGCTGCAGGCTGCTACCAGTTCCTCTCTTAATTCTCAGTATCAGGGCCTAAATTAATCCACAAGTGGGTGATCTCTTCTCCACCAGAGGCTCAGATGCCCATATACAAGTTGGTTTAGGAAAACTAGCCTCTGTGTCACAGCTATGTGCTCAATCTGACGTGCCCCACTCCTCAGCTGGGCTTTTAGGGCCCACGCAGCGCCAACCACAGCAGGCCCCAGGGCCTTCCTGAGGCTGCTGGGCCGAAGCTGCTTTCTTTTCCGTAGTTTTTGTACATGTCTTTGTAGATATATTAGATAAACAACTTAGAATACCTTATGGAGAAGCAGGACAAGGCTTCTGCGGGGCACAGCATGCACCAACCTACTGGTTCTGTTTGGCTGCTCCCTCTGCCTCATGGATTATGTCATCATGGATCTGTCCTGTCTGCATCTGTACTGGAGATAAATCTTTCTTTTGCTCTCAGCTTAGGGGTTTTCAACTAGATTCTTTCCAGGATCAGGCCTGGTGAGGAGAACCAGGTTAGATACAGCCCCACACATCAGGCAGCTCCCTGGGGAGAGGAACAGGCGAAGGACCTGGCCAGGCCAGGATGGGGGCCTTTGGGTAGGCCTGGCTCAGTAGAGCCCATGACCAGCTCCTGCCTGTGGGGAGCTGGAGACCAACCCTGCTACAAGCATCACTGGGGCAGGGACCCATAAACCTATTAGGGGGGCTGAAATGGGGTCCAGGGCCATGGGCAGGGTGGAGGAGCCCCATCGGAGCTGGCATGAATACTCAGGACTGGCAATGACCTAAGGGCCTGGATACACAGTTACCTTAGCACCAAATTAAGGTAAGAGATTCACTATATTGACTTTCTATTTGGCATCAGGCAGAAGGATGCTTGTCAACATCCTCCACAACCTCATTAGAAAACTTCAAAATTCATGACTGTGATCATAACAATCTTATCTTTAGTCAGTGGATACTTGGAAGTCATTTGCAGACTAAGAAGTCATGTTGGTCCTCTCTTCTATAAGCTCTCCAAACCCATATGAATGTAACCTATATAACCTATCTGAATTCAGCCATTTTTAAGGCAAACTGCATAACTTGCTCAAGTGTCTATTCCAAAGCCTAGTGGATAGGTTCCTAAAGATGGGCTCCTCCATAAAGCAACAGCTAATCCAAGCTATCACTTGGCCATGCCCTCAAAGATAATTTTATACGAAGTGTCACAGTCTTTGATGGCTACAAGTGTTCAGAACATTAGTTTTAATTCCCTCCCAAAGGGCAGTACCTCCTACCAAATGATGTTCTGCACTTCTGCTTGGGCAGGGCATACTGAGAGGAAAAATGACAGTATTTGACTATATTTAAATCCAGGACCAGCTGCATGTCCTGACGTAGCTTCTCATCCACATCTCCACCCAGTCTCCATTTATTTCACTGTTCATTGAACTTTTACGGTGACATTATGTACCTGAAAACACTAACTATGCATAAATCCTTCTGGAAGGTATATACTATGTAAGTTTTTGTTATGTTAAAATGCAGAAATTAAGATGGATGAGAATCACTTGATGATTTTATTGTGTAATTCTTTCTGAATAGGGGGTAGTTGTAGTTGTAAACACATTTGCCTATTTTCTTTTTGTAGTTAAGGTCCATGCCATACTAACAGATATAATACAAGTGATTTCCTTAGCAACCATCAGATTCTGAAGGAAAACATAAATTCAATATTTCTAAGTAACCGTAGCAGAGAGAACCAATTAATTGCAGAATATTAATTTCCATCTATCCTAAAATTATTAGCAACTATTCCAAACTGAATTACAGTATACATTATTATCCTTCAGAGAATAAATCTCTCCAAATTAGGTTAGTAAATTTTCCAAACTGGCTTGGAAAATTAAATTAAAATCATTTGCATGTAGGTGGTAGTAAACAACTTTCCACGTTCTGTCTAACTATTGCAGCATTTTAAATTTCAGTTAGTATTTTAAACATTGTTAAAACCTATTAATGGTAACCAAATCATTTGTGTATTGCTAAAACAGCATTTATCACTGTTGTGATCATAAAGCACAGGAGCAGACAACAAGCTGCCTTGCAATCTCAGTTTGCCTTTGCTGAATCCAGTAACTTGAATTTACAAAAATTGAAAATAACACTGCTGACTCCCATCTATGGGAAGATAAAAATTCAAAGGGAATTGAATGTGTCCTTTGTAATGAGATTTTCCTAAGTGTGCAAACAAACAGGATGAAAGGATAACTGCTATAAACTTCCACAGTCCCACTTCTGACTTTGAAGCCAAAAATAACAGACTGTGTTAACTCTTTAGCCACTGAGGGGTTTAGTAATCTGAGGCATTTACTAAATTTAGTAAACACTTTTCAGTTTCATATTAGCTAGAGGAAATTACAGAGATTTTGTTTACTTTTGATAGTAATTTTCTCAGCATTTCAACTTTTGTATTTTAGAAATAAAAAAAAATGTGGGTCAGCTCCAAGTCTCCTGAGGAGGTTAATCATGAATGTCATGATTAGCTGATGTTAATCAGAACATTCCTGATTTTTTTTTTAATCATCCATAGCCCTCATTTACCCAATTTCTGTTGTAATAACCTACAATTACTCCAACAGATTTTCCTCAATTCCTGTCATTGGAATCAAGTCATTATGCCTCACTCAGCAGTTTTTAGAAAAAAAAAGATGATAGAATCATAGAATGTATTGGGTTGGAAGGGACCTCTAAAGGCCATTTAGTTAACCCCTGTACAATAAGCAGGGACATCTCTAACTAGGTCAGGTTGCTCAGAGCCCCATCAAGCCTGACCTTGAATGTCTCCAGGG
>JAVSBS010020333.1:96204-123291 GCA_033124195.1 Coracias cyanogaster | reverse complement strand
AGAGAAGAGAAGAGAAGAGAAGAGAAGAGAAGAGAAGAGAAGAGAAGAGAAGAGAAGAGAAGAGAAGAGAAGAGGACACACTTCCACTTCAAATGGTGCTACTACTGGGAACGCTGTTATTAGCATCTGAGTTTGAAATATGCTAGCAGAGAAAATGCCAAAACATAACAAAAACCCCCAACAGCTCAGAAAGAATTTCACTATCACATGAACAATACACCCAGCACTCATGAGGCTGTCTATAGAGGCAAATAATTTTATTTGATGTATGACTGACAAAAAAAGAGCTTTGTCTCCTACAGTACTGCTTCAATTGAATGTTGAATTCATATTGAATACATATTCTTGCTATATTCTTGTAATTCTGTACTTTTAATTTTGTTGTAGGCTTGTTAAGGTTCAAGAAAACCAATGTTGTGTTATTTACATTTTACAGTCTGCGTAGCTATAGATATTCAGAAATGTGGTAAACAAGACTGAATTTTACTTTTTGTTGGTTAACAAGAATGAGAAGCTCAGTTCACCATCACCTGACGTAGAGTCTTGCATGTAAAATGTAGAGCAGACAACAAGGAAGTCATAATGGTTTGCTTCCTGAATCTTCATTCTTTAAATAAGCTAAAGTTAGATTTTCCTTATGGTCTTTGATCATTAAGAAGGTGTGAATAACTTCAACATTTTTTCCACACATCATTAAAAAAAGTCGATCCCCCTGCCACTCTGCCTCGCTTATTCCTTAGACTGGCATTATAATTCTGTTAAATATCAGCACCAACAATGCATGCAACCAAGCGTGTGCTTATTACAAAAAAATCCAGCTGATTTACTCTCTTTTCCAACAAGATGTACCGGTGTCGTAGGCACCTTTCTGTGTTATAGACATATGGAACAGAGCTGCCATAAAAATAAAGCAAGTTAGAAAAAGATTATATTGCTTCCTGCAACCCTCCTTAGAAGAGGAGTTGTAAAGAAAGAGTCAGACTCTTCTCCGAGGTGTGTAGTGGTAAGATTGGACTAGATATTAAGTAAAAAGAATCTTACCATGAAGGTGATTAAGCACTGGAACAGGTTGCTGAAACAGTTTGGGGAATATCCGTCCTTGGAGATATTCAGAACTCAGCTGGACAAGGCTGTAAGGATGATGGAAAACTGTAACAACTAGAACAGGTTGCCCAGACAGGCTGTGAAGTCTCCGTTCTTGAGCATATCTAAACCTTGACTAGACAAGGTCCTGGATAATGGAATCAAGCTGACTCTGCATTGAGCCGGGGGCGGGTGTGGGTGGTCTCCACATGCCCCTTCCAACCCCAGTTATTCTGTGATTCTTTTATTAGACTGACAAAATGAATAGTGATTTTTGTTGTTGTTGTTCTATCATTTTATTCTTTTCCTACTTCTTATTCACTCCAAGTTGACCTGAAGGTGGCTTTTAGGAGATCTCTTTCTCAGAAAAACAGTCCCAGAAGTAATTTCAGAATTATCCAAATTCCTGTTTGTCCAGAAGGCTTCATAATATCTTTCTATTAACTTTTCATTGACCTTCTTTTTATGGTTTAGATCACATTCAAATTAGAAATATTATCCCAAAAAGAGATTAAAACATTTATTACAGATACCGAAATCAGTATTACAGTTCTTTCAAAGCTTTCTCCTTTTTGGAAGAAATGGTTTGCTGAATATTAACTAAATCTATAGAGTTTAGGCACCCTCCAGATTCATAGAATCATAGACTGGTTTGGGTTGGAAGGGACCTCAAAGATCATCTAGTTCTGACCCTGCTGCCATGGCAGAGACACCTCCCACAAGAGCAGGTTGCTCAAGGCCTTGTCCCACTTAGCCTTGAACACCCCTAGGGATGGAACATCCACAACTTCCCTGGGCAACCTGTTCCAGTGTCTTGCCATCCTCAGAGTAAAGAATTTCTTCCTTACATCTAATCTTTTTTTTTTTTCTTTTTTTTTTTTTTTTTCAGAAAAACATATTGTATACCTTAAAAATTGAATGTTTGAATTATAAAAACAGAGGCCAGTGTCTAGTGAGAATATTTCTAAAGACTAGATGAGATGATGACACTATTCTTGCAAACCGTATCCTTATGTTTTTGGCATACTGTTCTATCAGAAAGTATTACGGTCCTTTACAGCAAGAGCTTTGAAGGCAGACCTGTTCAGGCTGCCATGATTAAGACACTGATAATGATGCGTATTCAGGACCTGAATCATTCTCTTCCCCTTCTGTCAATGTATTAAAATTGCGATTGACATTTGTCATTTAATGATACATACAGCATACATTATAAATAATTGGAAATAATTTGGTAAAGTAAAATGCTTCCAGTATATCATAATACAGTTGACAGTGTTGGGTCAAGCAATTAGTAGTATATAGCCCTGGCTAGGCATAAAAAAATACATTAAAGTAATAGAAAAAGCAAGTTAAATTCATCTGATATTAAAATGGTTCATTTAGTGAACAATTTACTGAAATATTAAAGTGATTGTAATCTGTGTGAGGACATTGAACCATCAATTGATAGCAAGGGTCAAATTTAACTGAGATTTCCTTTAACTGACAGAGTCAGATTTCAACTTAACTTGCATTTCGTAATATCAAATGGTAGAAATCTAAAGCTGGTGTTTTGAGCCAGAATTGAAAGGACGTCTGGAAAACAGAATACAGTGAATCTTTGGATGTGTAATTTATTAATATGAGGTATCACCAAAACTTTTAAACCTGACAGGACATCTAGTTATATTGGTATTTGAAGACACAACTGAAAATTTTCCAAGGAGATTCATAGAATCAGAGTCCAACAGTTTCTTAAACCTCTCTACAGCATCCCTCTAGGTTAGATTCTCCAGGGCAAAAAATTGTGAACTCTTACTAAGCATAGCTATTTAGATGGTAAACTTATGTCTTCTGGATTTTTTTGTGTCTATAAACAACAATTCTACTTTCTCACTCCCTATATGCTGAAGATTTTTGTCAAGGAAAATGGGCTAAAGCAGGAAGGGCCATTTACAAAAACTTCTTAATATTACTGGACATATTGTCTGTGTAATATTTCATTGGCTTTTAGTAGGGTACTTTATTAGAGTCAATACAAATGAGTTTTAAGATATAGCACCCTGCACAAGTCTAACATTTGAAAACCACTTGAAACTGCTTAGGCAGGTGATAAATAATCATGCCACAGAACACGTAAGGTCCCTTTTATGCAGGTCTGCAAAGTTTATTGTTTAGGAATTAAATTTTAATTCCAAAGAGGATATCTTCCTGAAGTTAAATAAAAGTGAATATACAATTTATTTTTGCATTGTAGCCTCAGTTTTGTTTAATTTTAACTTCTAGTCTAGCCATAAGATGCAAACTGAAGTAAACCAAGATTGAGTCAGAAGTGTTGTGCCTGTTATGACACAGCTCTCTGTTACGCTTTTATTATTGTGCATAATAGTTTAGTTCTAAAGCACTGAACAGAGAGAAAAGGCAAAGCTTTGAACATCCTGTAGCTCACAACTCACCAAGAGGCCCCAGGGATAAAAAGAGCAGCCCACAACTAAGGTCTAAGAAGGAAGATATTTATACCTTTCTCTGACCACAATCATCAAATCAAGATTTAGTGCTAGTGGTTGCTACAAGAAACCATAGCTATGATGAGCTCTTGTCAAGATATACTGGACAGAACTAGCAGACTTTGTCTTAAGCTTTTATTAACTGGCAGTAAATTAAATTAAAATTGCCTAAGTGGGGACTTCTTTGCAAGTGACAAAGCCACGATGATCTGTGTATTTTAGGATCAAACCCTCGTTTGAAAAAAAAGGTTTATTTCTGAAAAAGGACTGTGCTCATAATAATTCTGTCACAAAACAGCACACAGGAGTTTACACATGCAAACCTGCATGAATCCAAACACTATCCACCTTGGGAATTATAAGATAAAATGTTCTTTGATGTTCTATTCATTAGACCCATTGGAAAGGGGAAGATAGATTTAAGAAGCAAATATATTCAAATAATAACTAAGGCTTCAAAGACACAGTAGGATGGGTAATTGTTCAAGTATTTTATCTGCTTTCTCATTTTTTTTTAAAGAGTAGAATTCAAAAGAAAAATAATATGTTCAAGTACATTTTCTGAGGGCAAAAGTGTAATGTCTTTTGTACAGAAAATTTTATATAACAATGGTCATGATACAGATAGGAGCAGAAGACTGGTGGTGTCAAATATTGGCTAAAACATGAAGCAAGAACAAAAATAGAATGTTAGCGAAAAAGGCAGACACAATTTTAAATGAGATGTGGTCGTCATTTAGCCCCTGTCAGGGCCTGAGCACCAGGTGCCGCTGCGCCCCCCACCCCTGGGCAGGAAGGGAAAAAGGGAAAGCACAAGCCCCGAGGTCGAGATAAAGGGAATATAATACAATAATTCACAAGAAACAACCAGAACAACAACAGTGAGAAAAACAAGGCACAAAACAAGGGATACTGAGTGAACACAGTGGCAGAGGAGACCCAAGTACACACCCACACCTGGCCTCCAACCAAGCAGAACCAGGGCTTTGGGCATGGCATCAGGATGGTAGCCAATAGCCCGGCCATGACTCCCTCCCAGCTCCTGCTGGAAATTAACCCTTCATGGCCAAACCAGGACAGATATCTTTCTGAAGTACTTTCATCCATTTATACAGTGATCTAAATGAGTATTGTTGGATTTTCATTAGTTTATAGAACCCTTAGGCCATGTGCATAGTGCTAAAAAACCAGCAACAGACTTCAGAGAAGCTTTTCTGGTTACGTCATTAATTTCAAATTTAATGTTTACGCCTTGTAATTAATCTTTTTATAATTTTTCCATATTTTAGAGTCATACTTTCATGCTCACATACTTACAAATTTATACTTACAGCAGGCTCTATGAAGTGTATTTTTAAGGAGTTAGATGGCTTTGATCTACAATCTCCAGCAATCTCTCAGGTTGTCATGTTCAACAAGTTAATTAGCTCAGTTCGGGATCCTACCATCTTGCTACTTAGTCTTCTGACTAGATAACTTCAGAACTCTCATGCAACACAGCGGAGCACACACTCTTCAAGGATTATTGCATTATCACCTTCTTAGATCACTGTTTCACCTCTATTGCTGTAACATTTCACTGTGCTGTAAAAAAGGTCTGTACTTTTTCCCATTAGAAATCTATCAAGTAGGCTTACTTTTCATGTTTCACATTATTCAAATCTGAAAGTCCTTTCCACCACCATTGCTCTCCAAGGACTATTTACTGGAACATATTGCTAAGGTGTTAGATCCTCCTTATGAGTTTTGAGACAAATATATGTATTTATGGAGGAAAAAAAAACAGTCATGAAGTAGTTCTCTATAAAGGGCGCAAGAACTGAGCAGTAGGAGATTGTATTTTCCATAAGGTTGATCTTGTGGGAGAGGAGAGGTAAAACCAAGTTAAAGGCCAGTAAGAACCAAATTAATTTAAAGCTCCCCATAAATTTTGTCAAAGAAGTAATCTTAAAATGATAATTAAAAAAAAAAAATAGACTGTGTCTTTTAAAAAGACAATAAACATCCACAACACTGCTCTGTATCTCTAGTTCCTTCTTGGTTTTGTACCACTTCAGCTTTCAAACTGAATCTTTCAGATCTTACTCCAGCACAACCATCATCAGGACTGGGCTTCTGCCTCAGTGAATTTCTAGGTACATCAACCAAAAAGATTCTGAATGTGTATCTTTGTGTGGTGGAATCTGGGATCTTTTAAAAACAAAATCACGTTGCCTTTCAGCATAAGTTTGGTTGGAAAGATTTGTATTTGTTTCTCTATCGCCAGTCTCCCGGAACAAACTGTAGGCTGGTGGTGAAAATGGAGTGCTGAATAGGGCTCATCAACTCATTTTGTTGTAGAAAGTTTGCCTTCATCTCTTTATCCTTCTCTGTCAAACAGATATGGTAACAGGCACTGAAAAATTCTGGTCATCTATAATTACAGAATTAATTACTCCTACTAATATAGAAATAAGAATTTCAGGACAGTTGCACCCACTTTCAGAAACAATGCCTTGGTTTTGACACTCTGCTTTTTGGGTACCTTTTTAGAACCAATATCTTCAGGTAAAAATAAGTAAAAGTTAAAAAAAAAAGCAATGCTCAAATATCCTAAAACTGTTATTGTCCTATGATTATAAAAGTCTCCCTATTACATTCCATCATGAACTCAAATGCTGATTAATAGAGGCTTTAAATGCATTAGACACAACTACAGAGTAGCTGAGGAACTGTCAAGGTTTATGTTCAATCCACCAGGCCTACAACAGACGCTCTCTGTCATGTCTTCTTCCATCTCCCAGCCCTCAAATAGAGGAAGAGAAAGAGGATAAGGGAGAGAGACTTAGGGCCTCCTTCTCTCCCAAATGGGAGAGGAAGGGAATGAGGGAGAGGCCTGGATTAGAAAAGAAAATTGAAACAGCTTTAATGATTATAATAATAATAAAATGGGATATATACAAATATATACAAAAGCAGTATTGAACCTAACCTCCTCCTGATGGCAATTATGTCACTGTCACGCCTGCTCCGCCACTGAGGCTGTGGAGCAGGCACTGGCAAAATCCCAGACTGAGCTCAGCAGCTGACAGGAACTGCTTTCAGGAGCTGGGTTCGGGAATACAAAAATCAGGATCAAAGGCACGAGAAGGTCCAAGAATGCAAGAAGGCTCCCAAGGGAAGTGAAGGCCAGCGAGAGGCAAGGATCCCAAAGGCTAATGGGAAGGGAAGGCCAGTGAAGGGCTGATGGGAAGGGTCAAGACCCTCATGATCCCTCAGCTTTATACTGAATATGATGTATATGGAATGGAATACCGCCTAGGTTAGTTTAGGGGCACCTGTCCCGCCGCTCCTCTCCACAGGTGCGGCCTTTCGCTTTCTGCACCCCCTGATGTGGTACACAACAGTTAGTAGTGACCTTGCTCTGCACACCAACCCTTGGTAGTAACTCTAAACATCAAGCATTATTACTGCTAGAAGCAGACACTGTCTGCAAAAACATGCTGTGAGCTTCAGAAAGTGCAGTTAGAAGAGGCTTAGCTGAAAAGTAAAATCACTGAACAGAATTGGTTTAGTTCTAACTCAAACCAGGACATTCCACCCCTTATTCCATACCATTTACATTATACCCATCACTAGGTTATTTCTTTCCATAGAAAAGTTCATTAAGTTTATTTAGTCCGTGAATGTAGATTTTCATCTATCATAGCATTTTCTCGGGGCAGGTAGGATGTTGTGGAATTCATCATGGTTCATGCCCGTAGGTTGCAGATTCATCTCAGGACATCACTGGATTCGACTCAATGAAGCTAGCTCTAGTCATCACCCCTATGTTATCGTGAAAGACATTTATTGAACATTGTTAATATTATGCAATTAATAATATTAATTGCTTTTAATAATATAATTGCTTTTAATTGACTATTCTCACCCAGACTTAAATTTCCTTGAGGTACACACTGTACTTCACCATCTTTCATCATCACCCACCAAGTACTTCCTGGTCCTTGAGCAAAAAGAATCCCACAAATGGATTTACCTTTGCCTGAAGCAGGAAATACCCACACAATTTTTCCCAGCACATTCATTTCATACTTCATAGGGACTTTATCCCCTTCTAGTGTATGTAAAGGGTCTGATTGGGCAGGACTGGCTCCACTGATGCGTCCTCTGGTATTAACTAACCAGGTGGCTTGTGCTAAATGCTTGTCCCAATTTTTAAATGTTCCACCCCCCATTGCTTTCAGAGTAGTTTTTAACAGTCCATTATATCGTTCAATTTTTCCAGAGGCTGATGCATGATAAGTGATGTGATACACCCACTCGATACCATGTTCTTTAGCCCAATTACCTATAAGATTGTTTTTGAAATGAGTCCCATGGTGTGACTCAATTCTTTCTGGAGTACTGTGTCACCATAAGACTTGCGTTTGAAGGCCCAGGATGGTGTTCTGGGCAGCGACATAAGGTTCAGGATATGTTTCCACCCATCCAGTGGTTGCTTCCACCATTGTAAGCACGTAGCCCTTACCCTGGCGGGTTTGAGGGAGTGTGACATAATTCAGTGTGCCAGACCTGCCCATTCTTATACTTTGACCACCATCCCCCATACCAGAAAGGTTTTAACTGTTTAGCTTATTTGATTGCAGTGCATATTTTACAGTCATGGATAACCTGCACAATAGCGTCCACAGTTAAATCCACCCTTCGGTCTTGAGCCCATTTGTATGTTGCATCTTTTCCCTGACGTCCTGAGGTGTCATGGGCCCACTGAGCTAAAAATAGTTCACCCTTATGTTTCCACTCTAAGTCTGTCTGGAACACTTTAGAAGCGCGATCCACTTTCTGGTTGTTTTGATGTTCCTCAGTGCACAGCTTTTAGGTACGTGAGCATCTACATGACATACTTCTACAGTTAGTTTCTCTAGCCGAGCCACAGTATAGCAGGCCAAATGGGTTTATCTCTGCGTTGCCAGTTATTCTGCTTCCATTGCTTTAGCCACGTCCACAAGGCATTTGCTGCTCTATACTTCTGTGGTGCAAAAGTGCCAGGCCATCAAATCCACACAGTCCAATAAACTCTTGTTATCCTTCTCCTCCACCTGGCTGGAGGCAGGGCCCCTATAATTCCAATGACCCATGACTGGTCATGTTTCGATTTGAGGCCCATGTAGTCGGACCAGATGACCACCTACTGTAGACTGGAGCAGTCTCCCTTCTGGAAGAGTTCTGTCTTCTGTTTGGTTTACCTTGCAAGTAGAGTACTCGTGCCTGTAGGGCAGAGGTAGGTTTTCCTTCCCGTCTGCTTGTTCTTTCTCCAAACTGATGCAGAAGAGACCACAAGGTACACCATGACATGAACTGTTCCTCTTTTGCTGGTCCTGGAGGAAGACGGCTTCTAATGGCTTCAACATGGGTCCATTCAGGAGAGGAATAGGATCTCTTCTTCCTCCAGTCTAGTTTTTCAATCAGTTCCTCAACTGATTCCTGGTTGCCTTAACTGATTCCTTCAGAGTTTTCTCCAGGGAGGATGCCTGTAGGGGACCAGAGATACTGTCTTCATGCACTGTACTTGGCACTGGTGAGGCCGCATGTTGAGTACTGTGTTCAGTTTTGGGCACCACAGTACAAGAAAGACATGGAGGTTCTGGAGAGGGTGCAAAGAAGGGCAACAAAGCTGGAGAGGGCTCTTGAGAATAGATCTTATAAGGAGTGGCTAAGGGAACTGAGGTTCTTTAGCCTGAAGAACAGGAGGCTGGGGGGTGATGTCAGTGCTCTCTACAACTACTTGAAAGGAGGTTGTAGGGAGGTAGGTATTGATCTCTTCTTTCAAGCCGCAACTGAGAAAACAAGAGGAAATGGGGTTAAATTACTCCAGGGGAGGTTTAGGCTAGACATTAGGAAAAAGTTCTACACTGAAAGGGTTGTCAAGGACTGGAACAGGCTGCCCAGGGAAGTGCTTGAATCGCCATCCCTTGATGTATTTAAAGGCCGTCTAGATAGGGTGCTCAAGGATATGGTGTAGAAGTGGCCTGGTAGAGATACATAATGGTTGGACTTGATGATCTTAATGATCTTTTCCAACCATAGCAATGCTGTGATTCTGTGGTTAAAGGCAAACAATCATGACATAGATAAAACACACCAGCCCTTTCAAATGGTGGAATAAATAAATTTGTATGTATCTTGCTGTCAAAAGTGGAGAAGGTGCAAGATATAACATTACTGTATAAAGTGTTATAATGATCAGTAAGGCTTCTCTTATAAGTGTCAAAGAACACTATCTTGAATATAATGTGTATAAAAAATGTGAATTTTTGACAGAGAAGCAAAAGAAAAGGTGTATTTCAGACTTTCTAGGTAGTTTTTGGCTTCATATCACCAAAAAGAAAGAGGATAATTTTTCTTTTCTTTTGCTTATGTGTGTATAAGCATAAATTAGATAGACAATTTGATCTCATATATGACTTTTGAAAGCTAAGCTCAGATATCAAGTGCCTAAGAAAGAACTGGGCTTCAGTGGTACTAGTTTTGAGGAATCAGATGAAACTGCCCAGGGTAAAGTTTTAAATTTAGAATTAAATTGAATAGACACTTTGGTGTTATCATGAGGTTTATATTTCAGAGCTGTGCATGCAGTCATTTTAGACTGAATTATTATAAATATATGTACACACATATCTATGGTGTGTGTGTATATATATATATATATGAACTCTACATATAGATCAATCCTTCTCTATATATACATATTTATACATACATATGTCAACTAATGAATCAGTTTGTTTCAAATTTTGAGATGAAGAAGTATGTTAAAATCTGTCACAATATCATAGAATCATATAATGGTTTGCGTTAGAAGGCACCTCAAAGATCATCTAGTTCCACCCCCCCTGCCATGTCAGGGATGCCTCCCACTGGACCAGGTTGCTCAAGGCCCCATCCAACCTGGCCTTGAACACCTCCAGGGATGGAGCATCCACAGCACCCCTGGGCAACCTGTTTCAATGTCTCACCACCCTCAGAGTGAAGAATGTCCTTCTGATCTCCAATCTAAATCTACCCTTTTCCAGTTTGAACCCATTACCCCTTGTCCCACCACTATAACACCTTGTAAAAAGTCTTTACCCAGCCTTCTTGTAGGCTCCCTTCAGATACTGGAAGGCTTCAATAAAGTGTCCCCTGCCTATGTGTGGGTCTGTCCACATTTTCACAGATGTCCTTGTAGGAAGCTGAATACTAGTCAGTAACAGTAACATGAACCGGCCCACTTCATCAAACCAAAGTCAGTGCTCCTTTTTTTTTTCAGGGCATTGGTAAAACTTTTTCTGTTATTCAACAGAGCAGTCTGTCTGTCCTGCTCTTGCAAGTGTACCAGTGATTTGGAACAACTGCTCTGGAAAGTGCAGTTGAAGCACTGATCCCCAGTAATGATCTCGTGAAAGGTCTAAAGCTTGATGGAATTTGTAATCACTGATTGAATGTAATTACTGTAAGCTTCAGAAAGAATCATAGTCAGTAAGTCATAGAAGTGACTTGTGCATGCTTCTGTAGAAGACAGACTAATTAAAAATGTAGACACCATGCAAGTCACTATTAGAAAGAAGTAATGAAACACTAGCTTTACCTTTCACAAACTTTGTGATTGTTCACTTAATATAAAGCTGATAATGCGATGTCATATTTGCTTTGACAGGCAGTTTCAGAAATAAAGTTTGCACACTTCTGATGTAAAATTCCGTATTTTTAAGAGATAAACACAGTGGTGGTGGGGAGGGATGCAATGAAAACCTAACCTGGAATGCTAGCAACATCAATTTGATTAGAAACAGCACAATAAATAAATTACTGTTATGAATGCCTTGCTTTCAATCGTGTGTTGTTCCATGAGCTATTTGGCTGCCTCTAAGATCTACAAGAATAAGCATTATTATTTTTTTTTTTTTTAAGAGATCTACTTTTCTATGTATGTCCAAATCAGTTTCAAGGCAAACAAAGTTTATTTTTAAAACTTTCAAAAAATATATAATCCTGAAATAAAGTGGTGTCCTTGTTTGGCCAGGAGAGGGTTAATTTTTTAGGAGCAGTTGGGTGAGGAGCCACAGCCAGGCTATTCCATACTGTGCTGATGTCATGTCCCCAGCACCAGTTCCACTCCGTGTGATGAGTCCGTGATGGGTCTGTCGGGTCCGCTCCACCTTGTCTGTGCGCTCGGTATCGGGGTTTTTGTACCTTGTTTTTCTCGCTGCTGTTATTGCTGTTGTTGTTCTGATTGTTTCTTGCGTGTTATCACATTAAATTCTCCTCATCTTAACCCACAAAGGCATTTTTAAACCCTCTTGCTGTTTCTCCCATCCAAGGGGGGGAGGTGGGGGGGCAGTGGCACATGGTTCAGGTCTCGGCAGGGACCAGAACACCACAAGAGGAAGTCAATGTTTATTTCAAAACCATAAAAATATTTCTTCAGTTGAATTGTGGTTGAGTTTTCTATACTCATAGATAAAGTAAAAAGGTTAACCAGCAAAATACCATTTGTAATAATTCAGTGACACAGAAACTTAAGGGCTGACAGAATCCAGCCCATTGGTCGGTCATACTGATATCAGTGGAGCCATCTTTATAGGAAAATGCTGTTTAGCATAAGCAGAGACTGTCTTCATGGCACTCTGTGAGGTGTAATGAAAGAAGAATCATGCTTTTCCCTTTAAGATTACCATATTGTAGTCCTCCTGTTCAGAAACCTTTATGCTGTATTCATTCAGGTAACAACACCTGAAACCAAAGTTTATAATATCTTTGACTTGGTAGAGGATGCTGCTGCCTTATACAAGTAGAAATAGTAATTCAAATATAATTGTGTCTGCCCTGTTAATAATTTCATTGCATTTATGCATAAATTCTAGGTGTCATGGATAAATACCCCCCAAATTGTAAACTGTGAAATACAATGCACTGAAAAAAACCCTTTAATTAGAACATCTATAAATACATCTTTCTCAATCTCCTTGGAGGATCAATTCATACCAGATATCTTAATGATCTCTGTTACAATCTGCCTACAATATGATTGATTGGAATTGGGGAACACATACAAAAAAAATAGAACATGAGTAGCAGACCTTTATGAAGAACTCTTGGATGAACTGTTTTCACAGACACTTATTATTAGTAGGTTCCTAACAGAATCACACAGACTGGAAAAGTCCTTTAAGATCATCGAGTCCAATCATTAACCTAACACTAACAAGTACTTGACTAAACCATATCCCCAAGAACTACATCTATACTTAAATAACTCCAGGGATGGGGACTCCGCCACTACCCTGGGCAACCCATTCCAACACCTGATAAACCTTTCAGTAAAGAAATTCTTCCTAATATCCAATCTATACGTCCTTCGGTGCAATTTGTGGCCATTTCCTCTTGTCCTATCATATGGTACTTGGTTGAACAGACCAACCCCAACTCTCTACCACCTCCTTTTTGATAGTTGTAAAGAGTGAGAAGGTCTCCCCTGAGCCTCCTTTTCTCTAGGCTAAACAATCCCAGTTCTCTAAGCCACTACTCTTAAGACATGTGCTCTAGACCTTTCAACAGCTTCATTGCCCTTCCTTGACATGCTCCAGTGCCTCAATGTCCTTCTCATGGTGAGGGGCCCAAAACAGAACCCAGTACTCAAGATGCAGCTGCACCGGTGCTGAGTACAGGGGTAAAATCTCTTCCCTGGTCTTGCCAGCCACACTATTCCTGATACAGGCCAGGATGCCATTGGTCTTCTTGGACACCTGGGCACACTGCTGGCTCATGTTCAGCCAGCTATCAGTCAACACCCCCCAGGTCCCTCTCTGCTGAGCAGCTTTCCAGCCATGACACTACTTTTCCTGTTGCTCTACATACCTAAGGAGTAATGAAAGGGCAGCAATTCTCAGATTTTTGGTATACAAAAAACAAATAGCTTTTACTCTTGTCACTCAATGTAACAACTCTTCGTAAAGGTCATTTTGAGGAATTTGGTAGAGAGTGACTGCATTAAAAGAAAGAAGTTTACCTGACTTAAGATATTTGTGATTGAGAAATAAACTAAATCCCAGAGATTTTACTCTAATTCACTAAGTGCAGATACCTCAAGGCCAGTATTCACCCGTATAGGCATTGTAGAGCTAACACTGCTTGACAAACCAAACACAATTATAATTTAAACCAGATTTCTGAGGAAGAACACAATAAAGTTAAGTACCACAGTAATATCTAGCTGGAATATCTAGTGGAGAAATAGTCAGTATAACTGTGGGTTATAAATAAGATAATTGTATTCTTTGTTACTCACAAAGGCTCAGCCATTTACACAAATAATTCAGTTTTTTTCAAATATTCAAGTAGCTTTAAAAAATTACTTTTTCATCCTGAGATTTCTAATATATCATTGTTTATTCTTTAAGATGTGATGCATTTTTAAGCAGCCATTCCTAAAGTATTTTTAGATTTTACTTCAGATGAAACCAATATTGCATGCCAAACTGTAAACACATGTGCACTGTTTAGCAATTCCTTTATTTTATATTATTACTAGGATACCTCGTTATACTTTTACACCAGAGTTTAGTGTAATTCTCAATGCTCACAACCAAAATTTAAGTATCTAAAAAAGCTATTTCTATCTGAAATACTTAAAATGTAATAAACTGTAAAATAAAATGTAATGCTAAAGGTTTTTGTCAGTTTGGTGACATCCCAGTTAAAAGTCGTATGTACTTGAAGAAATTATACTAACTTCATTTACTAATCAATACAAAACAAGAAAAAGCCAATATTAAACCATTATTTCTGTGATATTGTGAAGATTTAAGGAACAGTGTCATGTTGTATAAATAACTTATTTATGTGTAATAATTGGTAAACATTCTCTTCAAATTGCGAAGTAATGCAAAAGTGAAAGTTTATGTTTCTGAGATTTGACAAGAATAGGCTTCGTGTTTGAACTTTCTTCCATACCTTATGTCTATAATGTTCACCTTCCAAAGAAAGAGCAGAGTCAAGATTTTTGACTGTGAACGACTCTCCTGTATGCAGAGGTGAAGAATCACTCTCAACATGCCTCACTCAGTATAAATCTGTTACTGGAGGTAGCAATACTTGTGCTTTATGGCTAATGCAAATGCACAGTGAAAGCGAAGTCAGAAGACATCTACTGCATATCTTGGATGCAGGAGTTGAACGCACCACTAGCACGTTTGCTGATGATACCAAACTGAGAGGTACTGTTGACTTCCTTGAGGGACAAGAGGTCTTGCTGAAGGAGCTAGATAGTTTGGAACATTGGACAATCATGAACGGCATGAAATCTTAGAAGATCGAATCTGCACCTAGGACAGAGTAACACTGGACACAAGTATGGATTGGGAGAGTAGTGGCTGGACAGCAGGCCTGCAGAAAGGGATCTGGGGGTGCTGGTTGGCAGCAGCTCAGCAGGAGCCACCACCCTGCCCTGACAGCCAAGAAAGCAAACTGCATCCTGGAGTGCATCAAACACAGAATGAAGAGCTGGTCAAATGAAGTGATTAACTCACTGTATTCGATGCTGGTGCAGCCTCATGTTGAGTACCTGTGTGGAGTTCTGGGCCCCACAATTTAAGAAGGATTTGAAGTTACTTGAATGTGTCCAGAGGAGGGCAACCAGGCTGGTGGGAAGGGCTGGAAGGCATGTCTTATGAGAAGGATCTGAGGACTTCTGGTTTGTCTAGTTTGGAGAAAAGGAGGCAGGGGGGTGACCTCCTTACTCTCTACAGCTTTCTCAGCAGGGAGTGTGGGGAGGGAGGTGCTGAGGTCTTCTCCCTGGGACTCAGTGCCAAGACATGCCTGAAAGTTGCACCTGAGGAGGTTCAACCTTGATGTTAGGAAGCACTTCTTTACTGAGAGGGTGGTCAAACACTGGAACAAGCTTCCAAAATAGATGTCTTTGAGTATTTAAGAGACATTTGGACAATGCCCTTAATGACGTGCTTCAACTGTTGGTCAGCCCTGATGTGGTTAGACAGTTGGAGTAGATGGTCATTGTAGGTCCGTTCTAACTGAACTATTCTAATCTAATCTAATCTAATCTAATCTAATCTAATCTAATCTAATCTAATCTAATCTAATCTATTCTATTCTATTCTGTTCTATTCTGTTCTATTCTGTTCTATTCTAATTCTAATTCTAATTCTAATTCTAATTCTATTCTATTCTATTCTATTCTATTCTATTCTATTCTATTCTATTCTATTCTTCTATTTCAAACGAACATTTTAGAATGCAGACACATGAGCTGATATAATCTTGCTTGGAGAAACTATATCCCCACCCCGATGGCATTTAGCATCCTGGTTTTTGAGGCTCTATGATAGCAACATGACATCTCTTAGAAAGGTGGTAATCAACGTAGACAAGGTCATGTTTTTCTAGAAGTATGTTGCACAATGCAATGAATACAGGTATTGTCTTTTATACGGGGCTAAATCAAGAAGGTTAAACACTCTCCTGTGAACAATGAGCATGACACTACCAAAGAGAATAATATGGTATATCTTTGATGAGTGTGAGATTCAGAACTTTCAGACTAAAAAATGCTTCCCACACCATGCACAGATTTAGATTTTAAGGATGAGCCCTTAGTCCCATTTATGTAACATAAAATTTCAACAACTGTACATCATTGCTTTCAAAAGGGTTCAGAATATTTCAGCTTCGTTCCATAACAGATCACAGATTATAGTCTAATATACAGTTCAAAAAATAAATATGCGTAGTTTAAATAATTACGACATTCAGTATTTTTTTCAGAATATCTTTTTTCCAGTATCCATTTGTGAAAACAAATATTTATTCGCTAATAACTCGACAGTGTCCACTGTGGTTTTTTAAACTACGTATTGAGATCACATTACTGTGAGCTGACAAATGCAGCTCTCATATTAGTGTTTAATCCAAGCATGCCATTTTATGGACTTGTCATTTGATGGCTTTTAATCTACCTAAAACCTCATTGATTTTCTTTTTATTAATACTAATGCAAGCTTCCTTGAATTTTGAGCTGTACATATACTTCTTTAATGGATGAATAAACAGTACAAACCCCACTGAACCCAAGTCTCTTGAGATGGATGGTCTCCAGTGCAATGCAAATCAGCAAGATGTTTCCACTGGTGTCTGTCACAGGATCCAGAAAAAATCAAAAGAAGGCACTGTCTTCAATTCAAATACTGTACTTGGAAACAGACAACAGAAAGAGAAGTGATGATTCTACTGACACCAGTAGTCTAAACTTGCAATCTTTACACGGGAATGGTCAAAATATACACATATATATATACACACATGGTAATTGCTGATGGCCTGATCATTTACTCATTCATACATACACAAATTAAATTAATGCATACATTTCCCTCCTTTGGCCTTGCTAAAGTCATTACCTTATTTACATGATCAAACTGTTCTGTGACCTATTTTGTATTCTTCCTAACATTTTAGAAGTACAGAACAGTATATTAAAAAGAATATATAATTGTATGACTAAAGCAATAGCTAGGAATAATATTATTCCATTCATTACCTTAATAAAAAAAATTAAACCATAAATTATAATTCTTCACACATTATATTATATGATAATAAATATAATATAATTGTGATAAATTATATTAAAATCTGAATTTTAAAACTCTTGTTATTACTTCAATTTATATTAACCGTGCTTTATTAGAGCTGCAGGACAGAAAAAGCTTGACTTCAACAGCAAAAAGATAATTGTAAAAATATATCCCAAGAACTGGCTATGACAGGAGGTAGAAATTTTAGTTTTGCTGAGCAAAGAAAAGTTTGGGGGTCTTTTTTTTAAATTTCTTTGTCATATGCCCTTCACACACAGCATACAACTAGCCACAGTGCTTGACTATGTGTCTTACCTCCTCTGGTATGAGTATTTTCCATTGCTAGGGAGCACGGCAACACCAGCTGAATGCAGCGTGGTCTGGACATTCTTTTTAGAGCTTCTCTGCTCCGTAACTTCTTCAGTGTTCCAAGCACACATCCGGCATCACTGGCTTCCCAGGGTTCCCTACTAAATACACATCAGTTATGCCACTTGTTAAATAGTATACGACTTTCCCATGTTATCAGCACAGCTATTAGTGCTGAAAGATTGTCTTTGCTGCAGGATGGCAAAAATTTGTCTTTGTGGGTTTTGAAAGATCCCACCTCTGCTCTGTAGATTTCAAAGGTACTCAAGCACGGTGAGAAAATGAAAGAGAACATAAGCTTGATAAAGGTTCAAATTTCACTTGGGTCTTGGCAGAATTAGTGGGCGAGTGAACTAGTGGACTAGTTAATTTCATCTGAATGGATTTTATCACCTTCATCTCCATGTAAGCATTCACTTGACTAATCTGCAGGAGAAACACATGGTGAATTTACACTCTAGTTTGTAAAAAAATGCTGTGATTCTAATAAAGAGAAGTAATAAATGCATTATATGAATGTCGCGTTAAAGAAATTAGAAACAGCATCTTGCAAATATTCAGTATGAGTAAATATTGCATTCCATGGGTCTGGTGGTTTTACATGCATAAAGTCATTCTAACATTTTTTAAGAGTCATGTAAATAAAAATAATTTTCAATCCATAGCTATTCAGCCAACTTTTTTGGACTAAACAAAGCTTACAAATCTAGAAATGGAATGCTCAGACACAGATCCAAGTCTGCAACTGAAATTTATCCTAATCCCCTCTCCTTGCTGGAACATTTAGAGGACATGCTGATTCCACAGAACTGCAGCTCGTAGTCTAAAGCCTCATTTTTGTCATCTCTATTCCCCATAATCCTTAATTAAAATCTACTGAAGTTATTAACAAAATAGGCAAGGAAAACTTGCTGCAACAGGCTTTTGAATAAATGTTGAGTTCACTGTGAAAATCATAATTTAAAAAAAGTATAATTAAAGTCTAGAGTAATACCAAAAGTGAATTCAATAAGAGCCAAGCCAAAAGTTAGAGCTCACTGAAAGGAATCTGATAGAAAACAATACAAAGAGAACAGTAGAAGATACCATTATTTTGTCTTTCCCTCTGTGATTTTCCTGACGATTGTTGAGAGCTGGAGGAAGTTAATGTAACTGTACAACTTCAGAGATCTGTTCCTAAGGTTTAGTTTTTCTCTCTGAGAAACCATACAAAATTCTGAATAAAGAATAGCTTAAAACCTGCAAAGAAATGAAAGCCAAGCAGATCCTTTTTTCTTTCAGTGGGGATTTTGTTTTCTTTGCTTTTTGTGTTCTTAATTGGTTCAGTGTGAAACAACGTGAGCTGTGCAATTTCTCCTTGAGGTCTTGAGCCACACAGAAATTCAGATTGGATTTTACCTCCTTCTAGCAATTTTCTGTGTGATTATTCTTACTTCATCTGGCCTATTTTTTTTTCCACTAAGCGTAGTGTGAGGCAAGGATGTTTGACTGTAGAACCGATGATATCAAAATTACAGGTTACTTTTTCTTTTATATTCCGTTTTCTTCCTCAGGCCAAGCTATAGAACTGCTTTCTCATTTACCTGTTATTAAACTCTCTGCACTGACTGTATGGGCCATTGTAAAGAGTAGTAAGAAGCACAACAGGTAGAATGTCTGTGTGAAACTTCCATTGATTTTGTAGTCTTCCAACTTTTCACACTTTGCATCTGTCAGTATACAGTCTGCCTTCTCATTGTGGCTCAGTACTCATTAAGAAATTATTTCAATAATCAACAATCTCTGAGAAACGTAGAAATTACTTTTAAAGCATACACGCATTATTAGTTATGAATTAAGGTACATCCTGCTAGATTTTTGAATCACAGACTGATTCGCTATTTGCATAAACTTAAATATCTTTGACTTTAAAAGAACTAGCTCAGTTTGCACTCGCTGGGGTTCAGTCCATAAATGCATTGCATAGAATTGATTTAAGTCAGAAGGGTGCCATTAGGTGTAGGGGAACAAATCAGTGAGGCAATGAATACTTTCTTCTGAATAATGACTGGCTTAATCTCCCACTGAAGAAAAAACTTTTTTGTCTGTAATCCTCATCATCATGCAGCGACAGATGTGCCTTAGTTCTGATAGGATGCTCACAGAAAATCAAGTAATCATTTAAGATATGTAGACATTGGAATGTAAATACTCTTCTGGTTTGTTCAACTTCCTATTTATGCAATTAGAGTATCAGGCTAACTATCAAGATTTTGCAGAGAATTATATAAATTCATTTTGTGCGTTAACATCCTGTCCTAAACACATAGGCAATGGTTTTATCAGGCTCTTAGATCATAAGAACTTTGGAAGCTTGGTCTTTGGTATGCCCCTTATTCTTCACTTGTCCATCCTTGAAAACTGCTATGGATTATTCAGTTCTCTAGTTACCAAATATTCAGTACTAAGACCCTGTTCTGCTAGTACATAGTTACATTCTTGCATAACGGATTTTAGCGCAGTTGCGTTGATGTGAAACCAGTATACAAAGAATGAAACAAGATTTCCGTTTCAACCATTTCACATCTCTGGCAACCTGTCAGAACTTTCCTTTTCAAGCACACAAAGTAAGCCGTTCTCCACATTCCCCTTATCCCTCCACCCATCCCTTTCCCCCACTGCCCTGGCTTCCTGTGTCTTAAAAAGAAGTTTGAAGATATTAATAATATTGTATGAGCACCTCTAAATCATTTGCTATCTAAGGACTGAACTGTAGTTTAACAGCCTACAGCAAAGTCATGGACCATTAAAATGTTCTCAGAGTTGTTTCATTATTCATTAGTCATTAACTCACACCAATTGTTCTATCAAAACACTACGTTTTTCATGTAAATGTTGGAATTTCTTTTCGTTTCACTTTTGTAATGTCTATTTGGAAATGTAATGAGTTTTTAATATTTAAATCTGAAAATATTCCCAACTAAAAAAAAAAAAAAAGATCTAAAATACGTTCTTAACACCTGTTCAAACAGTACTTTTGTCATATTTCTGGTAGTTCCTAGAATGATGGTTATGTCATCCTAAATGCATAAAGCAGCATCTCAGTGGACTACCTTGTGAATAACTCAAGTATATTTCAAACCATCTGTTAAGTCTCTTCCTATAGACACCACATTCTGTCTGTCTGTTTCTCATCACCAGAATCAGACAATGTTTTAGTTTTCTACTTTTTTCTACCTGTTGGTGTCACACATTATTTAATGACATTGGGCCAGGATCTTAGGAAGAGGAATTAATTGCTTTTCAGCTATCTCAACATTTATTATACACAGTAGTCTTCACAGTCTGCTATAGTAGGAGCAGGAACATCTCTATCATTATGTTCAGTTATCACAGAAAAACATGTTGATTTTCTTTGCTCAAATCCACTGTCTTATTCAGTACTCTCACTTTAGAATGTGATCAGTATGCTGTCAGATCCTTTTTCTTTTGCCCCCAAACTGATAATCTTTTCACCCTTTCTGAAGTAATTGTTGCTGTTTTTTCCTACAGAGTAGCATTGATCTAGTTGACACTTTTCTATTCTGTCTCCTACAGTTTAATGGATTCAGACCTTTTTATCATGTTCTACTTTTCATGAATTCAGATTTATTTTTCTTTACTGTGTACTTTAGCTCTGTTTATAAACTTCCCACATTTTTATTGTGCCCTTCCTCAGTTCATTTGATTTGTCATCCTTTTCAGCCCTGGAATTTCTACCAGCTCCTTTACAGGCAGAAGCTCTGTGGTTATCATCTAATCCTTTAGACATAGGTGTGAAACCTATGCAAAGTGGTAAGTTACCTCAAAATCAGTGTTTTCATTTCTTCCTCAGAAATACATGGTTTTGCTCAGGTGAATCAAAGGTTTGTAGCAGAAGGACTATGTGACTTCTCCATGCAGCAAGTTGCAGTTTTCACGGGTATACAAGCAGATGGCACACATATTGACTGCTGGTTTAGAGGCAGCTCAAAACCAAACAGTTCAGCAAGATATTGACAGCTTGCAATTTAAGTAAACAAACAAACAAATAAACCAAAATGACCTATGGAAGAACGACACAGATTTTTTAATTATTATTATTCAATTACATGTCTTTTTTAAACCAAACTAAAGCCGATTCTCTGATAGATCTTCAAGTATGAGTTACAGCTGTAGATCATGTGCTAATGTAACAGCATGTGAATTATAAGAAATACAGGAAAATGGCGCTCCAGTTTTTCTACTATTTTGCATATGTTTCCTCTGACTTAGATGTGTGTTGTAATGTGAAAAAATTTGCAGAGCAAGAACGCTGAAGCTTACAGGCAAAAATTCTTTGATAAGATAAAAGGGAGTGTAAAAGATGAATAAACCAACTAGAAAAGACAAATAAAGTCTTTAACTTAGGCAGATGGTGCCAAACTAACATAAATAAGGTCAGAACGCCCTGACATAAGAAATCTAAAGAATGTGTTGCTATGGTGAGGAGATTCCTTTTAACATGTTTATAGTTTGATATTTACATACTAACGAGGTGATGTGTTGTAACCAATTAGGTATTGCCATATACGCGGAATATGTCTAAATGACCAGTCTGTTTAGAACACGCAGTCAATCTAAGCATATAAAAAGCAATGATTGTATACAATACACCCCGGGACATTCTGTGCAATATGAATCGCTTTATGCAATAGACCCTTCAGTCGAATAAATGAACATTAGCTTGTATCAAGCTGCGTTCTGTCTCATGTATTCGCGACACCCACCCACCACACAGACCACTTGTTTTTCAAGGAGGAGGCTGTAGAGGGACCATGTAAGAAGCCTTGGAGAAGTCCAGGAAGACAATGTCCACCACTCACCCTGCATCAAACAAATTCTCTTTCATAGGGCTGTTCTGAAAATTCACAAGTGGCCTGTGCCAACCAAGAAGTGAGGCTGGGACACAAAGTATAGAATTACAAGGGCAGATATTTATTCTTGCACGTAAGGTGTCCCAGCAGAATTGGGGCAACCCAAATGTGGTTTGACACAGTGTTCTTATAGCCTTCCAGGCATTCAGGTGCAACACAATTTGAGTAATCGCCCACACCCAAACTACAGATTACCAGTCACAGTCAAACTTTGCAAAGCAACTCTAATTCTGCAGTATTCCTGCGGCCTGTCTGTTGATCCAGATGTCCCTGGAGTGGGTCTTGTGATATTTTTTTATGATGCCAGATGACACAGAGGGTGTCAGAGATCTGCTAGGGGGGGTAGGAGGCTCGCATTGTTTAGGTTGCCCAGGGCTGTGTTTCATCCTTCATGGACAGCTCTAAGCCTCTAGGGAGCCAAGTCCTTCTTTCCAGGGCTGGGCTGTCCTTTAGGTTTTTTTACTTCAGTATGAACAATATCAAAGTTTCCAGTAAACTTCAAGTACCTTGCTACACTGCAGGGTATAAAGGAATCTAATAGATATTAAGAAAGTTAATACCGTTTCCTTCTATAAAGCCTTGATACAATAGTTAGGGAATTTCCATAACAAGTTCTTAATTCCCTTGTGTTCTGTAGAGACTGAGAAGCATGTAGGAACTCCTACCACATCAAAACTGTGTGTTTCACAGTAATGGAGAACCACATATGATGAAGGGCTATGTTTGCTGTTCCTTTCTCCGTAGGCCACTCCTCTTACCAGTAGCAAAGAGGTATCCAAAAAAAAGCAGTTTCCGGGGGAATACTAATGAAATGTTTGTAACTTCATTTCAGATTAATAGAAATTATGATTGAATTAATACTACTGATTTCAGGACATTTGCTATTTAATTATGCACTGAGTAGGGTTCCCATAACAAATCAGCCAGTACATACAGAGCAACTAAGCATGTCATGATGCCTGCTTCATGCCAACTGTAATTCCCTTATTTAAGGGACCTGTTGAGAGCATGTCAGTGCTGGGTGGACCTAGTTTCCATCGAAGCTTCTCTTCCTGTCCTCTGAGCACTCTGCTGTAACTACCTTTTCTTCGCAAAGAGATAGAGGAATCAACACTTTTTGAACATCTTATCGGTATCACAGTCCACATTAGTAGCTAAGAGGCCCAAGGAAGTAGGCTGGCAATCTGCTCATGTAAACAAACAAAAGCCAACAGCTTCTCTGAAAGATTACTCCATACTTGCTAGAGAAAAATCCTTTCAATCTGTTCAAGATTTTTAGTTGGAAAATGCAATGCTGCTTTCACACTGCACAAAGCCTTCATGACAGTGAAGAGCAATGCCAAATTGTTAACTATTGCACAGAAAACTGCATCCTCAGACTAAATAACATAGGTATGGTAAAGCTTCACTTTGTTTTTTACATAATCCTGCTTCACCCAGCAAAAAGACCAATGATCCAACAGAGAATGCTTGGAAGAAGCACGTGGAACGATCATCATGCTCACACTATTAATCAAAAGGCATACAGAAACAGACCAATTCCCTGATTCTCCTTCTCTTTTGTAAACAAATATCTGTGGATTGTTTTCCAAGTCTGTGCAAGAAAAATGTATTCCTATACATTTCCAGGCTGCACATGAGAAGTCTTTTCTCTATAGGTTAAACATTTCTTACACAGTAAATTAACAGGAAAGCTGTTCAACTCAGATTATCAAGCTTCCAAAGAGAAGTCAGGTAGTGAAAACACCTAGCATCAAGAAATCTGTCAACATATCTAACTCCACATGCATTTCCTAGTAAGCCTGCAGAGAAAACAGAGCTGGAAACACAAAATACAAAAGGAACCTTCTCAGGTAAACCAGGCAGATTTCTGTTATGACAGGCCCGCTAACTGTATGATCTCTTGATCTGAAGATCATTAAATTCACTCTAAATTACTGCCATTTGAAAGCTGCTTTGGAACTATGCTTTTCTGCAGTTAGTACTTTCTCAAATGCAATCAGCAGCACATCTGCAGATGGTTCATATCCACTTGATCTTGTGCCAACACTGTCTTTTACATTAAACAATTGGGTTTTCCTCCTTGTTTTGCACCTGTGTGGCAGTGTCCATGTCAAACTGTGTGTAACGCGGTATCATAGAATCATTCAGGTTGGAGAAGACCTCTAGGATCATCCAGTCCAACCTTCTTCGAACATCACCCTAACCCCTAGACCACGTCTCAAAGTGCCACATCTACCCTTTTGTTGAACACCTCTGGGGATGGTGACTCCACCATCTCCTTGCGCAATCTGTTCCAATGGCTAATCACTCTTTCAGTAAAGAACTTCTTCCTGATATCCAGTCTAAACCTCCCCTGGGGCAACTTAAGGCCATTACCTCTCGTCCTGTTGTTAGTTACCTAGGAGAAGAGACCAGCAGCAGCCTCACTACAACATCCTTTTGGGTAATCGTAGAGAGCAATGACGTCTCCCCTCAGCCTCCTCTTCTCCAGACTAAACAGTCCCAGTTCCCTTAGGCACTCCTCATAAGACATATTCTCCAGACCCCTCACCAGCTTTGTTGCCCTTCTCTGCACCCGCTGCAGCACCCCAATGTCCTTCTTGTCCTGTGGTGCCCAAAACTGGACACAGTACTCAAGGTGCTGTCTCATGAGTGCTGAGTACAGGGGCACAATCACCTCCCTACTCCTGCTGGTCACACGATTTCTGATACAGAAATCCCTCAAAAACAGTGAGCTAACATGGGTAAGCAAAAAGATAAGTCACAGGCTGCCACTTTCAAGAGAGTCTTTTCCGCCCCCCGTGCTGGTCTTCTCCTCATGCTCATGCCACTGTTTTCTGCTGATGTCTGCTTGACAAACAGAACCCATGAACCAACCAGCTCAAAACCAACCCACCAAAACAAGGCTTACTCTTTAGAAGCCCCATTTTATTTGCCTGCCTAGACAAGCTCTTCTAAGTCCTTCTCCAAACCAGACTGCCCAAGGACTATCTCATGCAATCCTGAAAGCAACAAACAGAATCTGAATCCATTTTTCTGCAAGGTGAACCAGAATTTTTATACCTCAAGAAACATATTATTACAGTACAGCACTATAATTTTTGCCTCCTTTTCCCCAAATCACACCACATTTGTGACTTATCTTTCATCATATGCAGTCTCTTGTCTCTTCCAGAGGTCCCCTGATGTTAATTCACATGCCTACATTGTTACTATTCATTCCTATTGCATGACTTTGCAAGGCATCTGTGGTGGTTCAGTCCCTCTGGGGACTTGAGCACCACATGACCACTGCTCCCCCACCACCAAGCATGGGAAGGGAGACAGGGAAAACACAAAGCCAGGACTGAGATAAGGAGAATTTAACACACTCACACACAAGAAACAATCAGAACCACAACAGCAATAAAACAGTGAGAAAACAAGGTACAAAACAAGCAGTGCTGAGCACGCAGACAAGGAGGACTGGACCCAGACAGACCTGAGTGCAGCTTCACCCGTCTGTCCTGGTTCGGACAGCACAGGGTTAATGTGCTGCAGCCATGCTATTTTATACCATGCTGACATCCTGCCCTGGGGCCAGTTCCGGTTCCGGGGGCAGGCGACTCGCGGTGTGCGATGGATCCGCTCAGGACCATCTCTTTGTCTATGCAGTATCACTTATTTGTACATTTCTTTTTCTCACTGTTGTTATTGCTGTTGTTGCCACAATTGTTTCTTATGTGCCACTGTATTAAACCATCCTTATCTCAACCCAAAAAGGCATTTTGAAACTCTTCTCTGGCCGCAGTGGGGGTGGAGAGGTAACGACTGCGTGGCAGCCCGTGCAGCTCAGGTGCCTGCACAAAGCCCTGCCGTGGCTTTACTAAACTACCACACTGTCGCACTGGGCGGACCCTGCACTGGGGGCATGAGGTCAGCATGGTATGGAATAGCCCAGCTGCTTCCCCCTGCAACTGCTGAAAATTAACCCTGTCCTGTTTGAACCAGGACATTATCCACCCCTTATTCTATATCATCTATGTCATGCCCAGCAGCCATTTAACAATCAACAAAATACAATATATTTCATTAGCTGTTCTCCCCGAAAACCAAGTTCCCCTGAGGCACGCATTGGACCTCTCCATCCTCCTGCATCTTCCACCAGGTGCACCCAGGTCCCTGAGCAAAGGCAATCCCATGGATGGGTTTGCCTTTGCCTAAGGCAGGACTGATCCAGACCATCTTTCCCAAAACATTCCTCGTGTATTACAGGGACTTTATCCCCATCTACAGTATGTGGAAGTTTTGACTGGGCAGGGCCAGCTCAATTGACAGACCCTCTCGTGTCAATCAACTAGGTGGCCTTTGCCAGATGCACATCCCAGTGTTTGAAGGTTCTGCCCCACATTGCCTTCAGTGTAGTTTTTAACAGTCTGTTATACCTTTCAATTTTTCCAGAGGCTGGTGTGTGGAAGGGGATGTGATAGATCCACTAGATGCCGTGTTCTTCTGCCCATGTTTCTATGAGGTTGTTTCGGAAATGAATCCTGTTGTCAGACTCAAGCCTCCCTGGGGTGCCATGTTGCCACAGAACTTCCTTCTCCAGGCCCAGGATGGTGTTCCGGGCAGTGGTGTGGG